>SMOI01000370.1:11642-29972 GCA_008000375.1 Poteriospumella lacustris
CGACGCAGTGGATGGTGGGTCGTCTGCGGCAGTATGGGGCTCGACTGCGCCGAGAGGCGCGGGCAGGTAGAAGGTCCGTAGCCGGGGAGTCTGGTCCCAATGAGGACGAGGCATGTGCGGAGCTCGTCGACAGAGCGGCCGAGGAGGTTGAAGCTGCCTGTCTGAGGCAAGTGGGTGAGATCCGACGATTGCAGCCGACGTTGTTGTGTTATGCGGCGTTCGTATGGTCGCTGGCACTGTACGACATAGTGGGTCGTGAGGTGGGCAGTATATTGGCTCTGTGGATCATGGTCGTGGCCTTGACGATGCCGTGGTGGATGGATCGGTTGTTCGCGGGGTATCGTGGTCTGAACAGCTTGCTTGGGGCTTCACCGCGACCAGGGAAAGCTGTTGTGGAGATAACGAAGGTAAGACACACATGTTGTTGGATTAAAGTGAGCTTGCACTTACTTGCACTTACTTTGTTTGATTTGGAACAGAATCCGCTTCGTCAGTCACTGATTGTCTAGCGCCACCACTTCAGTGAAGGGTTTTATTGCATACATTTCTGCCCAGTCTGAAGCGTCGACATTGGTTCATCGCTCTGCTCAAATTGCTTTTGGTTTCTTTTCTTGTATTTCATTCTTGTTGGAGCTTTTTCGGTAGTCGCAATAGTACGTAAATTTTGTAGTCCTAGGAACCTCAGTTATACTGGCAATAGCTAGTTTGTCAATCCTCAACGTTGTAATACTCTAACTGATGCGAATAAAATTGATCGCAGTCGATTTCATTCAATTCCGGAACACATCTCTCCTTCACCCGCGAGCTGCTTTCATTTGTGTTGTGGGGGTCAACGTACCAGTCCATTGCTGGCGATGTTTTCTTCTTCCCTTTGTTGGCCACAAGAAGGAAAAGGACTTTCTGCTGTTTCCTTTTCAAGCAGCTTCAAGCCGGTTCGAGCGGAGGGACTGCCCCCAATCCCGCGCACCTTCTGTTTGAGGCTTCTTACGCTGCTGCGTCGAAATGTAAAAAGGACGCTGAATATTCTCGACTGCTGTGGTGATGGGCGTCTGGGTGTGAATTCGAGGTCAAATCGTGTTCCTATCTCTTTTGCTTATTTCTTCATCAAAGGAAAGCAACGTACTTTAAAAGACACAACCGATTGCGTCTTTTTCGACGGTTTTCTGTAGTATTTGGCGGAAAGATGGACCCTAAAACGTGCACGTGATCCTGGACTTTCAGAAAGTTGAGAGAGTGGACCCGCATGCTATCATGAGTGAAGGACCCGGCTGAAGGAATTTCATCATGAGTAATGATGATTTTAGCATTAACCGCCATCAGTGCGCTGGTACTGCAGCGCGTTGGTTGCAACTTCGTCGTTCCTCGTCGACGTCATCTTTGCTTCATAGCCTTGATCATTGCCTTTCTTCTGGCCACGACTGGGTTTCTTGAAAGACTGGGGTTGATATGTAGGGCATGGGTGCCATCGCTATCGATTGGCCCTGTAGTGACGGAACTTTTCCAACATTCTGCGAAGTTCGTTCTCCCTTTGGACGACAGTAAGATAAGCCGTCGGTTCGCGAAATATTCGATGGTAAGACGAATGCAGTCCATGTAACTTTGGATGTTTGTGGTGGAGAGAGTTAGTTATGAGACAGCGTGAATGTCAACTGGAGGAGCTGCTATATATGAGGAGAGGAACGCATAATATTCGCAGACGATCGATATCCCAGAACAGAGTTTGACTGTCTCTATAGAAAGACTTGTCGACAGGGGCAGCTGGTAACAGGAGAGGAGGGAGCGCGTCTGCGACAGAGAAGACTCATAGAATGAATGCGGAGAGGCGAGGGGAGGGAAAGAGAGAAGAGGACAGGACAGAGGACACAGAGATGACGAATGATGGCAGCACACAATCAACAACAACGGGTGAGACGGCCTGTGAACCGAATCACCTTCCACAACGAACGCACTTGCAGCACACAGATTCACACGCAAGAAATACGCATATACCAGCACACCTTACAACGACACGGATCCCATCGTCGCTATGTGCTCCGACAAGGCTTTCGCCACTTGAATGAACTGCATGTTGAATTGCAAATCGCGCTGCATCTTCCGCCGGGACGACGCTGTTGTGGGTCGACTGCCACCTCCGTCGGTTTGTTTGCCTTCTTCCTCCTGTTGTTGTTGTTGTTGTTGTTGATCGACGGCGTCTTCAACCAATTCAATCCACTCTTCCAACGTCCCAAACAAATTCGGAGGCACCCGATGTTCCTTGTTCGCCTTCACAGCTTGTTCGTAATCGGCGGAGGTAATCACGTTGTACAAGATCTGGGACAACAAAATGGCGATCGGGATGTCCTTCATCGTCAGTTTCCGTAACATGCCGGACACGTGGGGAACGAAATAAGGGTCGTCGCGTTGTAACAACAGCATCCGACCTTCCGCATAGGCGGAAATGTTGACAAACACACCAGCAACGGCAGAGATCACATCCGTATTGATATGCGTCAACAAGAGCAACAGGGCCTCGTCAATTCGTTTACGGAACAACAGCTGGACCACACTGGAACGTCTCGTCAGATTCCCAAAGACACGGGCCGTTTCCAAGACAATCTCCGAGTTCTCATGAAACAATCCATCAGCAACACGTTGTGCTATCGCAATCAACGTACGATCCAAACGGGCCACAAACTTATGTGTCGCGGTATTTGTAGCCGTTGCCACACCCGATTCGGCCGAGTCACCTTCGGAGAGTTTCAAATCGATGTATTGGCAGCTGTAAAACGTCAAATTCGTTAAGGCCGCGACGACGTTCAACAACATTTCTTCGTGTTCGACGCTGCTGTCACAAATGGTCAACAAATCCAGCAGACTCTGTGCACCAACCATCATCACAGAAACAAAAGAAGTGTCAGGACACGAGCGTGCGAGGGGGATATCGATGCACCGAGAAGATGCACATGGAACGAACGTACCTGTAGGTTCTCTCGATCGCTGCCTATCTGCAGACCGACGTCATAGTCAATCGACAAGTTGGCAATCAGCCGCACCAATTTGATGATCGCGTCACGTAAATCCAATTCCGACGACGCATCGATGTTGCATTCCAAGTCTTCGTCGGCTGTCGCACCACCACCACCGTTGCCTTTGGTGGCATCCTTTGGACCATCGAGTGCCTCATAATTGCTCGCTCCCATCAGACCCTACCAACATGACACATCATCGTTAAAACACGAGCCTTCGTGACGTCAACAAAACATAAGCAAGAACGTACCTTTGCAAAGGAGAAGACGCTGGTCGAGACCATCGACTTCGCTTCCTCTTTCTTCTTTCGCACTTCGTGTATTCGCATCAACGTACTCACCGACACTTGAAACAACAACAAGACACTCTCCGCACCTCCCAAACTACCACCAATCAAACTACGATTGGTTTCATTCGTCGTTGTGAAGTTGCCCAACGTAAACGCCATACGGGAGATCAACGGCCACGTGTACCAACTTGGCCAACTGTTGACGTCCTCATCGTTATCACCATCATCGTTACCGCCATCCGCATCTCCTTTCTTGCTCTCTTCCATGATCCGTAAACATAAATCGGCTTCTTTCCGCAGGACAGAGACCAAGCAACTGACGTATTCATGTTTGTTCTCACGTGGACCCGACGAGATTTGGCCGCGGAAATTCTCATACAACGACAATTTCGCCATGACACGTGCGATGTTAATGATCACTTCCGGATAGTCTGCATAGACTTTCAAAAAGAGACACAATATGCGACACAATGGGGTTTCGGCCATATGATTGCGCCCCGCTTTGTCCAACGAGATGTTCCGAATCACACCGACCGTTTGAACGAGTGGAGAGACCGGAATGGATTGTAATGCCGTGGCTTCCTCTTCATCTTCATCCTCGTTGTGGTCATCCCCATCGTCTGTATTCTGTTGTTGTCGACTGCCCGTTGAAGGACGTTGCACACGAATCGCGGTGATCAACGTCGCGTAGACGTCGTAGAAGGAAATCATCTGAGTGATCACTTCCAAGCCACTAGCGTGTAACAAGCGCTTGCGATCTGTTTCTTGGTTGGTTGATAAGGCACGTAACGTAGCCATGGCATAAGAAGCCGTATTCAAGAGAAGACAGACGATACTATCGGATGACATCGGCAAACCACTGGGACCACGTCGAGCAGACGAGGAGGAGGATAACTGAGAGAAGCCGGCGTTCAATCGAGCCAAGGTGAACTGCAGACATTCGACTAAGACGGGTAACAATAGAACAGTATCTGCTTGGTCAGCACTCGACACAGCACTGATATCCAGTTCTTCCAATGACGAGGCGACTTTACCCGTCGCGGGTTGCGCTTTGCTTTTGAAGATGAATTCGGAAAGCTTTTCCATATTCGACAAGGCCAAGCTTCGCTCATGCAATGAAAATGGATCCAAGGAGGCAGCAACGACTAGAAACCGTAACATAGCTGAATTCAATTGAAAAATCCATGCGGCATGAGCGAAATAGAAATTGGCATAGGCGATCAGTTCAGAGAGACAGGCTTGTGTCGTTTGCAGTCGATTTGCTATAAAGAGTTAATTCCAAGGCAATGTAAGCAAAATCTCGGACAGAAATCATGAAGGGCGGCGCGAAATCGTACCGGATACGGAAACACTGGCTGTTTTCAGCCGTTTGGTCGCATCATCCAGGGCCATCAGGGTATCTTCCCATTTGTTGTCCACGCCAGCTTTGAGGTCATTAACGAAGTCGTTGATCGCTTTGGAAAGGATCCAAGATGGCTTATCCTTTTTTGCCGCCTCTATAGTCGACGGGGAAGGACCAGACATGCGTACAGAATCCTCTTGTGGTGCAAAATTCTCGAGAACATCGATCGCCTGGTCTACTGAAGTGAATGGCGCTTCCATTAATTGGTCACCCACCGTAAGTGACGAAAAATTTCGATCGCCTTCAGAAGGGCGCCTCTCAGGCTTTTCAGAGGAACGTTTCTTCGATTTTGACAGCTTTTGATGAGGCAGAGCCTCCAGGACATAAGGCATGGACGTCCTTTGGTCCAATAGCTGTGGTGTTACGGGTCTTGTCGGCTCATTTAAGCTCGCACGCGCTTGTGCCAACACCTGGGCAATTCTACCTCGGGCACTGCTGGATTTGCTGAATGATGCCCGAGGGTCAGTCGCCATCCCGCACTTTCAACAAACAGCCACTGGAAAAAGAAAAGGTTTCACTGATTCTGGGATACTGAAAAAATTCACCCCTTACTACTTTTTCCCACGTCCAGAATACCGGAGTATACTGGTCAAGGCACAATTACACAGTGGATGCATGAAGGTAGGAACTTCCTTTCGTCCAATGTCTCAAGCAGCAACAAGCGCTGCGTCGTCCTTTTCGTCGTCGCTGAAAATGAATAACGTCCAGTTTTCAAATTATGTACAAGTCCGTGAAACCTATTGTATGCTTATAAATGGTATATATAACCTATTCGTTGTACCAAAGGACAACGAAATTCCATAAGAATATGACACGACGACGGCGATACCAAGTTGCCCACTCAAGTGGGCCCTAAACCACCATTGTTGGCCATCGAAATGAAGGAGAAATTCACTTTTTAATGCGCATCCGTATATAATTTGGAAGGACTAACTTTCACCGATAGCAATGTGGATCGGTGGGGTAGGCTTCTTTCTCCTTTGCCTTGTACAACAACATGTGTTGTCGATGCGGCAAAATGACAACAGTACGTGGTCGGGTCAACC
Organism: Poteriospumella lacustris; assembly: GCA_008000375.1. NCBI lineage: Eukaryota > Chrysophyceae > Chromulinales > Dinobryaceae > Poteriospumella > Poteriospumella lacustris. The sequence goes on from SMOI01000370.1 coordinate 17,386, forward strand.
AGGGTTTATTCGGGAACGCCAACGACGCCGAATTCAAGAGAAATGGATGTGGGGCTACGAAAACGACACTTTCCCATTTGGTTACAATACCACAGGACGTATCGCCATTATCCTGACCGGGCAACTTCGTTCAGCAAACCGTTCCTTTACATCTGGAACGTTATTAGAAAACCAACATTTGAGAAACTTTGGACCACAAGATCCACCGTCAACTGCTGCCACAATTGTTGAATGGCTATTCAAGCCATTGGCGAGGAAGCATCCTGTTGATGTGTTCATGTATCTCACGAGTCATCCGGACCATAGTAACAAAGACTGGGACGGCCGCCCAGAAACGTATGAGCCAGAAGCTGGTGATACAAGAGGATGTGAAATCTTTTCAGACAATGATGTGTTCAAAAACACCGGTAATCGATTCTTTTGTCTGGTTGAACCAGAGGTGCAATTGCAGAACGATTGGATTTGGAATTTCCCGTTTTGGTACCATTACTATACGGCCGTTGGGCCACCTCCCAACATGAAAGAGCAAGCCTTGCAACAATTGTATGCCATGTATCGAGCAAATTTAGCAGCGAAGCAGTTTGCCCTGGCGACAGGTGTCTCATATTCGCACAAAATCCGACTTCGGCCGGATATTGCCTTTTTACACCCGTTTCCGGACTTGTCTGTCTTCGATTTCAATGGTCGTGGTGGTCAAGCTGGCATGATTTATTTCGCCAACAAACGAGTATACAACAATGGTAATGAGGATTGGTTTAACATTGGCAGAGCAGAAAACATGGATCATTTGTTGGATCGCTACTTGGATTTCATTTCTCAGCCGTTGCTACACAGCTCCAGTCGGGCTTGGTTCACTCTCGAAGAGAATTTGGTGGGCACGATGGGACAGCGGTACAACATTGCAATGGGATATCATGCTGATATTTGGATGGTTGTCATTCGCGTGGCACACCATACACTGAATACATGGGTTCCACCATCGAATCCTTTCGTCTGGAAAGAACTCAGCGCATGCAACGTGACCAACTGTCACCCCTGATCCATTTGTCCCTGTTTCCATTTTATCTTTTTGAGCTTTGTACCTTCTCCCCATTGCTTGTCTCTGTGTGTTTGATGTGTGTTCGTGGAGCACGTCGCGTGGTCTGTCTGCATAGCGATTGGCGCACACTCTCGGTCTGCCACCGTCCAACAAAGAACTCCGTTTCTCTCCAACTGGGGCTTTTTAATCCTGTATAGAAGTGTGTGTGTTTTTTATCATCGTGCGAGTCTCTGTAGCATTAGTAGTATTCCCACCTCATGTAAGTCCAGACGCGGATAAGATGTTCGACTTCGTTAACCTTCGTTTACATCATCACCTCCGACCGATTAATTCAACGTCGCGCACAGAGTAGGATGATGCTTCAAGACCGCAGCCAAATGAGCATACCCTGTGTGCGCATCGGTAGATCCCATCATTTCGCGGATCGAATGCATCGAGAACTGTGGCGTGCCGCAATCCACCGTCAAAATACCCGACAACGTCGCGATGATCGGACCGATCGTTGAACCACATCCGCTATCAGCACGAACCGTGAATTCTTGCACAGGAATACCTTCCATCTTTGCTGCACGACGGAAGACGGTCGCCGACAAGGCATTGGTCGCGTAACGTTGGTTGGCGTTGTGCTTGATGACCATGCCCTGGTTGATCAACGGGGCCATACTCGCATCGTGCTTGGCTTGGTAGTTAGGGTGAAGTCCGTGCGCCATATCCGCCGAGACAACGAAGCTGCGGCGCAGAGAGCGCATGAACGACGTCGACGACGACGTACCAAACAAGCTCTCGTGAATGCGCTTCAACGTGTCGATGAACATCGACGAGCCAGCACCTTGGCAAGAGTTCGAGCCCACCTCCTCGTGATCAAAGAGCATAGCAATCTTCACCGTCGATGGCTCCACGCTGGGGGCAATATCTGCCACCGCGCGCAAGCACTGATACGCCGAACACAAGTTGTCCAAGCGACCGCTGTAAATGAACTCCTGCTTCGCACCACCGATGGTCGAGGGTTGCAAGTCAATCAGCTGCATCTCCAAATCCTCGATGGTACTCGATGGGATATCCAAATGAGCAGCCACCATACGGAGCAAGCCAGGATGGATACGCCCACCGCTGGCGTCCTTCTCCTCTTCGGTGGCCGACAAGTTGAGGAAGTCAGGGTCCATCGACAGAAGGGCCTTGCCGTGCTCTTGCAAGTTGGGTGCGAAGTGTTCTCTTTCCGCACCAGCCGTCAAGTGAATGGCGAGGTTAGGAATACGAGCGATGGGGTCGTTGATCTGGAAAAGCTTCTGTTGAATGGATCCGTCCTCGCCGCGAATGATGGCACGACCAGCAATACCCAAGTCCCTGTCGAACCACGTGTGCCACAATCCACCACCATAAGGCTGAGTGTTGATCATCAAGGCATTCGACTTGTTCACGGTGGCCACGGGCTTAATCTTAAGGCACGGGGAGTCTGTGTGAGCACCAAGAGCAGTGAACGCAATGGAGTCCTCGTTGGCGTTCTCACCAACAGTGAAAGCGAAAATGCTGGTATCATTGCGAGTGAAGAAGTACTTTCCACCGTTAGCAATGGTCCAAGAGTCACGCTCGTTCAAGGGCTGGAAACCAGCGGCAATCAGACGACGACGTGAAGCATCGACGGCATGAAAAGCCGTGGTGGCTTCATTCAAGTAGGCCACGAATTCGTTCGCGAAAGTTTTAGATGCTTCAGACATGGTTTTACGAACAAGCAATCTCTGCATCAGCAAAATAAAGAAAAACTTCTTTTGAGATGTTGTTTCGCTACGTATCTTTGTCCGTTCTTCAACCAGCCTGAGGCGTGGGGTTTTTGTTGGCGACGACTCCGACGACGACGCAACAAGAATGGAGGCCCTGCCGCGCACCGACACACTCTCTTGTACAACAAGAAGTGACAGATAAATGCATCATAGCAAGAGGGAAAGTGAAAGATGAAGTACTGGAAATCTGAGAGGGGCCGTTGAAACCTCTCTGACTCGTCGCCATGGATATCTCTTTTCCTCTGTTGGTTCTTCAGTCTATTTTTTCATCACAGCAGCTGACTCAGCAAGCAACCAAGCCAACCAAGCCAACCAAGCAATAGTCTCACATCATATCATCTGATTATCGCATAGGTTATTCTTTGTATTGCAATCCCGGGATTGAAGGATAGTTGTACATTTGTTTTGTGCCTTGGAATCAGTTATTGGAGTGGTAGGGAAATGTGGTCAATACTTGCGAAGACCAACATGGGCCGTCTGGCTACAGGTTCCAATGTGAAGTGGGGCCGATTCTTATCCGCGCCGAAGGCAAAGATTATGATAAACGATGCAATTAAGTTTCCAGAAGTGCGATTGGTCATGAAGGATCCAGACACGAACCGAAACACATCCAAAATCATGTTACGTGCCGATGCACTCAATACGGCGAAACGTCACAATCTTGATTTAGTATTGGTGGATAAAGATGCTTCACCTCCTGTCTGCAAATTGGAAGACGTGATCAAGATGCTACGCAAGGACAAGGACATGGAAAAGAAGAAGAAATCGGCGCAGAAGGCCCGTGTCATGAAAGAAATCCTCATCAAAATTGGTATTGATCCGCATGATCTGGACATCAAAATGAAGCGATCGCGGAAGTTTCTGATGGATGGACACCCCTTGAAAGTGATTATTTTTGCCCGACGCAAGGCGATGTACAAAACGAAACGACACGTGGAGAAGAATGCGCATTTGTTGAATTTGCCGATGATGGATATCGACGAAATTTGTTCCGCGGTCTTCTCGAGCTTGATGGATCTGCCCATTACGGTTGCCAAGAAGGATATTTTGACGGCCGAAGCGCAGGACAATGCTCGCGACAAAGCGAATGCGGCGGCGGGGTTGGGTCGTTCGACGAGCAGTGGCGACGACGACGACGACGAAGACGACGACGATTTCAATATCGATGATTACGACGACGATGTTCGTCCGGTGGTCAAACAATCACGACCTGAACCTGAACCTGAACCGCCTCTTCCCCGCGGTATGATGGGTTTGGACGACGATGATGAAAGTGTGTCATCTTTGAGCGATCTGGAGACGGGTCCACCGGAGAAAGTACATGTGCCGGAGATTATTGATGGGCATATCCGTCGTGAATTGGTCTTTGTGCCGAAGCTGACAGTCATTGAGCGGATGAAGTACGAGAAAATACGAAAGGAGAAAGAAGCGGCCAAGCGCGAGTAAACGCCGACAGTCTCTGTCGATGGGAGTGGAGCGCAGCGCACTCGCTACAATCGGCGACGACATCTCACCATTCGGGGGGGGGGGGTTGGAAAGGTTTCGAATTGGACCGAAGAAATTGTTTGTTGTAGCTTGTTTTATTCATTTTTGCTTTGTTTTGTTTGGGAAAAACGAAATTGGTTCTCGCTTCTCGTTGCCTTAGCTGGTGCTTATCTTCCTTCGACTCTCTCGCTCTCTCCCTCTCTCGCTCTCGTTGGACTCTCCCTCTCGGATCTGTCTCCACCGTACAAGTCTACTCCTTCTTCTTCTTCTCTCTCTCTCTCCCTCTCTCCCTCCCTCTGTCTCTCTGTCTCGTTTCTTTTTGTAAAAACAAACATTCTATTGCGACCGGACGGGAAGAACCCTCCCCTCCTTCTCGTCCGACGCTCTCTAAGTCATCGCCGGTGATTCGGATCACGTGTCGTTCCTTTAGAGTTGCCTGCTTTGTTCTCAGGTTAGGTATCGGTTCTATTCCGTTAGGGCATTACAGCAGACCATCGTTGACTCACCCACCCACCTCTACCAACTGACACAGCAGCGGCGCACCACCATGCGCCCAGCAGGGTCGCGCTCGTCTCATTTCAATGGCTTCCGCGCATGTAAATCACGTGGGAATTCATATTCCGTGGCCGGGGACGACAAACAATTGAAAATCTCAAGCGGGTACAGCGAGGAAAACGGCGTGTATTGGTTGATAAACGTCCGGAGGAACTCCAACGTGTATTTGCCCCACCCCACTGCGACCTCGGTACTGTCCATGCGATTCAAATAACACGGCGAATGGGGGTTCAAAAAGGGGCTGGCTTCCGCGAGGCCTTGATCCCGCCACCAGTAATACAACGAATGCACCGACCACAGATACCCGAAACGATACACGGTCGGATTGTCGCGCCAGGCAGCCGCACGTTCCCAATGGAAACGATACGCGGATTCTCGACGTTCGACCACCGATGTGGCTTGTTTCAAGAGTTCACGCGCCTCTGAGAGCAGTTTGTAGCGTAACGTGGACTCCCCCGACGAGAGGGCTTCCACTTGCATCACTTGCGCTTGCTTCGAGTCGTACAACAACATCACATGCCGTGCGCGCAGCCACAACATCTCGATGCAGTCTTTCAACTCCTGCAACAGCACCATGGCGTCGTCGCCAATGACAAAGCGGTCAGCTTCGTCCTCCGAGGCTGCTTGTTGCTGTTGCCGCTGCTGGGTGACAACGTCCTCGTACAGGAGATTCATTTGATCCGTCATGCTCTGGAAGGTGGCTTCCATGTGCTCGAGTAGCTCGAGTACATACGGCCAGAGCGGGTCGCTTTCTTCTTTCATAAAGACCTTGTTCGGTTGCGTCATCGCCAGTTTCAACAGACGCGGTATCTCACTCCACGTATCAAACCCACTCAAATAGGCAATGCCACTCAACTTGCTCACGTCGGGGCTGGGCCGACCATGAATCTGACCGGCGATCAAGACATCCGCTTGGAGTTTACTCAACGATACCAGCAAATTCTCCAACCGTTCCGCATAGACCGGGCCATACAAACGGGTCAGGGGGCGAATACTCACGGCAAAGGCATCCCATTCACCCGCTTGATGATACCGGGCGACATCCGACACAGGTTCCCCAGTGTCTGTACGGTGTGGCACCGAGAAATCCCCGTGGCGCTCTCGCGGAGGACGTCCGACAAAGGGATTCCACGACGCCCGCGCGGTGACGACATCGCCCAACCAATAGCCCCATTCCCATCCCGAATCAAAATTCATTTGTCCATCCATACGGAACTGCTCGCTTTGTTCCCGGACCGCGATTTTATACAAATCCCGTAACCGTCGTTCCCCATAAATCGGCAGAAACAACGGCACATCGACATCGACACTGACCCAATAGGCCGTCTCCCCGTAGTACATGACACTGCGTTGTCCTCGTTTCGCTTCGTAGACCAAATACTCTTCAACGTACGAGAAGTTTTGATTGCCATAGGCACCCCCAATGGGGTCGTCAAAGGCATACGCTTGGACCGTATGCGGAAACACCGCCAGACCCGCATCCGCATACGTCGGCAAGAAATTGAAATTCAACAAATCGCCCGTACGCGGATCCAAATAATTCTCACAATGTTGCCCCGTGGAACAATGCACTTTGATCGCCGCTTCACGCCCCCAGGTTCCATTGACATGGCGGGCAAAGGCATTCAACAGGTCCATCATCAACTCACATTCCGGATGCGTAAATTCACTCAACCCACTCTCCGTCGTCATGAAATCAAAGCCCGCCGACAAGATCCAATCGACACGCGCATGGATTTGTTGAATCTGTTGTTGCAGGGGCAACCGGACATTGACAATGGACCAGGCGTGTTGTTGGACATTGCCCACGGGGACATCCGCACCGACCAACAACGAATACCGATGGGCCAAGTCCACCAACTTCTTCAATCGATGGAAACGGGTAGGTAACTCCTCTCCCCATTTGTAATTGTTCAACAACAACCATTCGACTTTGTTCAACCGATTGGCCACACACCATTCGAAGAAGAAATCGACATCGATCACCATGTCTTCCCATCGTTCACAGTAGGCGATCGGAAACGAGGCATTGGCCGTATACTCGGTGCGTTGATTGGGTGACGCATAAGCACGTTTGGAGAATTGACGACATTCGGGCCCATGGGGCCCAAATTGGGGAATGTCATGGCCCTGTAAGACTTCTGTGATTTCGAGTGGATGTTGCGTGTGAATATGGAACCCACGTTCTGGCCAGTACGGTTCGTCATAGATTAAGATCGGGAAGCGAGATTCGGTGGGTGACCAAGTTTTGGCGGTCTCCAATTCCGGTATATTGAAGCGGAGCGATGGCGGATGCGACGGTTCCAACGGATGAAGGAAAGCAAAACCCAGCATTTCTAGTGCTGCATAGGACCCCGTGACGGCGCCATAACTCACAGCGTTGACATTGAATGATACGTTTCTGTGCCGTTCTGTGGACAGGGGCTTTCCATCCGCACAGATGGTGAAACTGTTCTGCGCCTCTTCGTGCCGATGAACCGCGAGATAGTAGCTCTCCGGTTTCATGTTTCCCTCTACGCGCTGGGACAACTCGCCATGCGTGCAATGACTTGCGGATACCGTTGCGTTTCCGAATATTGCCACCACAGTGTGATCTTCATGACGAAGGCTATTGGTGTCTGGATCACCGCCAACTTCGACAGTGGTTCCTTTCACACTTCTCAGGTGCAAGAGGAGCCGCTTTCGCACATGCTGACCAATGTTCGCACCAAATATAGCTCTAACTCGTTTAAATGTGACAATGTTTCTGGTTTCTCCACTTTGTCCAGCAGATGCCGTCTCACCAACCACGGCAACTGCCAGGAAGGTGAAGAAGAACACCACCAGACAACAAGCAAGACGTCGTTTCATTTCCCTCCAACGCCTCACGTTCTTGCAATAATCCTATTCTTATCTTCTGAAAGGAAAAACCACAAACTTCACTTCACCAGGGTCATTCAAAATTGTGAACTAGTGTCAATCGTCATCGACTGGAAGCCACCAGCAGGCAGAAGATGATGATCCGATCGGAGGCTGCGCTGTGAGCTCTACGGTACACGACGATGACGACGATGCCATGACGACGATGGCGCAGAGCCGCTGACCGCTGACCGCTGACCGTTACGTATTTTGAGCAGCAGCCGATGACCATCATATGGAGCAATGACTCCTACGACTTCGTCCTTATATAACAGAGTTGTTTCGCAGAAGTGAAAGCAGTCAAGGAAGGTCTGTCTGTAAAGACGATACACCAATCACAGAGAAATGCCGCGTTATATCAAAGATGGTGCGTACACCATTGTAATTGAGGATACAAAGCCTGCGAAGCGACCGAAGAGCCAGGAAGGTGCGACTACGACTGGGGATAGTAATCAAAAGACAGGAGACGGACAAGATTCCCAGGCAGCTGAGCAATATGAAGACAGTGAGGAAGAGGAGGAAGAGGAAGTGATTAATTTCGCTTCTCCTGAGTTCATGCTCCAGAACCTTGAGATTGCGAAAATCGATTACCAATCGGATAAGACATGCATGCTCAAGGCACGCGCAGAAATAGCTGAGTTAATGGCTATTCAGGTATGCTATTACATATATATAGCATTGCAACCGTACGTGCACCGTCCAGAGCCGCCCATTATTCTTCTGATGGGAGATGGTTTCATTGGGTCGAAAGTGGCGAATAAATTGGCTGAACACGGATGCAAGCCGTACTTGAAGATTTTCTCCCGCGGAGAATTTGGTTCCAAAGAATGGCGGAAACAAGGATTCACGTCTTCTTCATCTCTCCCGCATTTGTTGAAGAAGACGAAGCCCTCCGTACTGGTGATGTGCACTGACAATACGAGCATTTACATGATCTTCCATCAGCTTCGAGATATGGACCTGTTGTCTCCGGATACGATGGCCATTGCTTGTACACTGGGTGCGCAACGAAAGAAGGTGTATTACAATTTCACCACCCCCAGCGTTTTCCGTTGCTATGTGGAGCCCCAGGTCACGTTGCGACGCATGAAAACTGAACTGGCTTCCAAACTAACCAGTTCGAAGGACGCGGGGGAATTACGCCCACGTACCCCACCAGATGTAGATGCATCTGGATTGAATACGATGATGGATTCAGTCCTGGGGGCTTTAAACGAAGAAGGAGAAGACTTCATCAAATCGACCACCCAAGAGTCGGCGTCGGCAGCGGCAGCGGCGGAAGAGAGCCAAGATGAATCCAGTGTCGAAGAAGATATTCCGACCACGCCTATCGAAAAAGCAGCGCGGTTGGTGATCGAGCGTACTCCAGAAGTAGTGAAATTCATCAATTTGGTGGAGAACTACTTCTGTATGAACGGCATCTCGGTGGAGGAAGCTCGGAAAATGGCACTGCGGACCGTGGTCGGGTACGTCGAGAATACGTCGCGGCCGAAAAGCAGCGAGGCAACGACCCCCGTGGAAGTCAGTAGTCGTCCAGGAAGTCGTGGACGACGACGAGTGGGTTCCAGCAATCGACGTAAACCAGCGATTACGGTGAAAGCCATTGAAAAACTGCTGCTGTCGTTGTACATGGACATTGGACGAGCCTTCCATCGCGAATTCTCCAAGTTGATTACCATGCGAGAGTTGATTGCCCTGGCCGAGCAAAGCTTTGAAGTGTTGGACGATGAACGTGCCGAAGCAGAGAACAAAAAGGAAATGTACATCGATACCCAAGGCAAGCATCACATCATCAAGCTGCAACGGGGAACGAAAGCGATCTATGAACGTTCGTATATCCATGCGATCTTCGCCATAGACGATGCCGTGTTCGATAACCCCGGGCCTAGTTTCGATTTCATTCGCAACTTAGACGCGGTTGAGGAGAGCAAGTAGAAGACGTTGTTGAACCCTCCCTCGCCCATTGTACATACACCGAAACCAATTAATCGTTACACATACACACACACTCACACACACAACAGCCTATCTTCATGTAGTTGTGCTTATCCAAATTCGTATGAAACAGCAGGATTCCAAGTGCGGTAGTAGCGGCCATACGAGGCGGCCGAATCCATTGTGCTCAAGCATTCGAATTGATGAAGTTGCTCGATGTGAACGGCTGCAGAATTTTCGATAACACTTCCAAATTGTCGTCGATGATGCCAAGATTCGCATCAAAGGACAGTAAAATCATGAGCATAGCCGCTTCAAATTTGGCTTGTACCAAAATACCACTCTCTAACCACGTCACAATGTAATTGACATTCCCAAGGCCCAGCTTCGGAATCTAGAGTTCCCCCATCACGAAAAAGATCAACGGATCAGAGTCAGACGTAGCAATGCAACTTGACAATGTATATACCTGATCGTGGGCATTCGAAGATGCCGAAATGTATTGCAGTATCAGTTGGATTTCGTCAGAAGCGATGGGAAAGGAACTGCTGGGAACTGCGATCGAATCACAAATCGGAGACACAATGAATATCAAGACGACCGCGGAGAACCGACACGATTCTCACCTGTCAGTAATTCAACGCCATCAAAGGTGGTTAGAACAAGTGCTTTTGCGCCTTCAAAGCGATCCACACGTTGCTGGAGCACGTCCATGAGTCCACGCTTTTCCGACATTTTATGTAGTTTTCTGCTATTCTGCTCCACAAAATAAATGTATAGATTCCAAGACCACTTTCGATATGGAAAACAAGCTGAACTCCACTGCGCTCCAGATGATTTGAAACCTTGTTAACGAATGAATATCAGCTAACCCGTTGATTGAGTTCGATCGATAGCGGCGACGGCTCGACGGCTGCTGCTGCTGCGCCGTGAGAGCCACGATGATCACGATGACGACGACGTATCATTGACGAACTGCCTGGTCACTGCCAACTGGTCAAGTGGTCGATCATCAACGACTCCACGACTGCCAACGAAAGGCGAAGGAAAAGGGCAACAATGAGTCTACATGCGAACAAAAAACAAAACACAAAACAAAAATAATAGTTGGCGACGAGGAAGCGTGGAGGTGTTGAGGAAATGGCGAGTATATCGACGTCGTTCTTGTTCCTCGTGAACATTTCACAGTTTATTCTCATCTTCGTGCTCATCTACAAAATCAATTCCTTGCAGAACGACATTTTGCACAGAGATAGAGATTGCGCACAGACTATCGGAGGACTTTTGAAGAGTCACGATACGAAATTGAAACAATTGCAGCTGGTACAGTCATCCCCACCCACTTTGCCACCTGCACCATTGCCCTCTACGAAAACGACCAATTGCGAATGGAATCAGTTTAAAGAACCGAAGGGAGTCGCCATTACATTGATGCTGCATACACCAGCGTGGTTCCAACGACGATACACCATGATGATCCAGAACGCCCACGAGAACATTCCCGACGATTGGGTGGTGCAGGTGTTCTACACGGGCGAGGGGCAATCATTGAGTGGCTTGACGATGAACCGAGGCATTCAGAAGCTGATCGACATTGGTCGTGTGCGGCTCACGGTTATTCCGCCGGAATTGTTCAAGAAGAAGAAACGGAAGATCGAGCTCATCACTGACGTCTGGCTCTGGCAGAACGTCTTGGCGGAGAAAGTCCTGGTCTTTGGTGGCACGGCGGTCATCTGCAGCAATTCCCCACAGACGATTCAGCAGTATTTGCCGTACGACTTCATCGGTGCCCCGTGGAATGCCTTCAGAGGGATAGGTGGTGATGGTGGGATCAGCATCCGCTCGCGTAGTTGGATGGTGAAAGCGATTGAATACGAACTCGACAAACACACCGATCCGGAGTCCCGTGCCAATTGTTACAAGAAATGGGGCCAGGAAGATCATTTCTTTGTCTCCCGATTGTTGGAAATGCACCGCAAGGGTTTACCGGGCACGGAGACGTTACGTTTGTCGACCCGCAACGAATCGATGATGTTTGCGGCGGTGGGTGGATGGTACCACAACGACGTCTGGGCGGTCAATGGGATTCTACCCGATGTTCCCTTCAAAGAGCGGGACAAGTTTATGCAATTGTGCCCCGAAATGAAGATGTTTTACCCCTCGTTGCACGACCCCAGCTGTTTTGGTGCGTCTCCTGACGGAGAGAAATGTGCCTTGTCCATTTGTGCGTTGAAACCTAAAACTGAACGTCGTGGCGGCTGTTAAGCTGCTGAGCCGTTCTCTACTACATAGAACCCCCGTCCCCCGTGTAAGATTCCATATGTCAAGAACGGTTGCCGTTTCATAATTATAGGGTGTATATATGTGTCTAGAGCAACGATCAAACACACAGCTGTTGAGCCGCAGCTCGTGTCATCGTGCTCACACAGCTTCGATGGTTACTTTCACTGGCGCCTGTCACGGTGATGAGGGCTTGGCAGAACACACGGACGATAGGTACTCAGGTACTTCTCACTCCACGAACGACAAACGATGGCACGTTGGGCCATCTGGGGAGTGGGGCAGTGTATCGGGCAGGGGGGAGGGTGCGGGGTAGGAAAGTAGAAACGACGGGGAGAAACGACGACGGCCGGCGGGGGCTGCCGCAGAAGCAGCCGCCGAGGACCAAAACAAACACAAAAACAAAGATGCAACTGACAAAATGACACTGCACCGACACTGACGCCTGTGAACGAACGCTCACACAGCACCATACCGACAGATGCACGCTACCCCGCACACACAATACGAGGCAAACACGTTCGCGGTGAGCATAGAAATAAACAAACAAACAAACAAACAAACAAACAAACAAACAAACAAACAAACAAACAAACAAACAAACAAACAAACAAACA
>SMOI01000371.1:0-14180 GCA_008000375.1 Poteriospumella lacustris
CGGCTGTTGTGATGGTTGGCATGTAGGCTGCTTTGATGGCTGAGAACTCGGCAGGGCTGATGGCTGACTGGACGGCTGAGTGGATGGTTGGCAAGATGGCTGGCTCGATGGTTGACATGTGGGCTGGTTTGATGGCTGGTTTGAGGGCTGCGAGGTAGGGATGCCACTTGGTTGAACGGAAGGTTGGTTTGATGGCTGCGTTGATGGCTGGCTCGATGGTTGGCCTGATGGTTGAAAAGTCGGCTGGGCCGATGGCTGGCCTGATGGCTGCGCAGACGGCTGGCTTGATGGTTGCACAGATGGCTGTGAGGAAGGAATGCTACTTGGTTGCATCGACGGTTGTATCGACGGTTGAGATGTCGGCTGATTTGTCGGTTGGTTTGATGGTTGAAACGTTGGCTGGACCGATGGCTGGACCGATGGCTGCGCAGACGGCTGGCTTGATGGTTGACGTGAAGGCTGTGAGGAAGGACGTGCACTTGGTTGTATCGATGGTTGCATCGACGGTTGAGATGTTGGCTGACTCGTCGGTTGGTTTGATGGTTGAAACGTTGGCTGGACCGATGGCTGGACCGATGGCTGCGCAGACGGCTGGCTTGATGGTTGACGTGAAGGCTGTGAGGAAGGGATGCTACTTGGTTGTATCGATGGTTGCATCGACGGTTGAGATGTTGGCTGACTCGTTGGTTGGTTTGATGGTTGAAACGTCGGCTGGAACGATGGCTGGACCGATGGCTGCGCAGTCGGCTGAGTTGATGGCTGCAGAGACGGCTGTGAGGAAGGACGTGCAATTGGTTGCATCGACGGTTGTATCGACGGCTGAGATGTCGGCTGACTCGTCGGTTGGTTTGATGGCTGCATGGTTGGCTGATGAGATGGTTGGCTTGTTGGCTGCGCAGACGGTTGAGTCGAGGGTTTGCTTGATGGTTGCATCGTTGGTTGGCTTGTAGGATGAGAACTTGGCTGCAAAGAAGGTTGAGTTGTCGGCTGCCCCGAGGGTTGAGATGTTGGCTGATTTGTCGGTCGGGTAGATGGCTGTGCGGACGGATGCGATGATGGTTGTGACGATGGTTGACACGATGGCTGCATGGTTGGCTGATGAGATGGTTGGACCGATGGCTGTGCAGACGGCCCAGTTGACGGTTGAGCCGTTGGCTGACTCGTCGGTCGATTGGTTGGCTGTAAAGAAGGCTGCGATGAAGGCTGTCGCGTGGGTTGAGATGATGGTTGACTCGATGGTTGACTTGAAGGCTGTGTTGATGGTTGATGAGATGGTTGGGCCGATGGCTGTAGGGATGGCTGTCTTGTTGGCTGCCTCGTTGGTCGAGAGCTGGGCTGCGAAGAAGGCTGTGATGTAGGCTGCCGAGAAGGTCGAGTTGATGGCTGAGAAGTCGGCTGCGACGATGGCTGCGAAGATGGCTGTTTAGTTGGCTGTGCAGATGGTTGAATGGATGGTTGCATGGTCGGTTGGCCTGTGGGCTGACTTGATGGCTGAAGCGTTGGTTGAGATGTTGGTTGAGATGTTGGGTGTGTCGACGGTTGAACAGATGGGTGACTCGAAGGTTGTGTAGATGGCTGACGTGATGGCTGACTAGTTGGCTGCCGCGATGGTCTTGAAGATGGCTGCATTGAAGGCTGGCCCGTGGGTACTCCTGACGGCTGATGAGAAGGCCTGCTCGATGGCTGAGCGGTAGGTTGCCGAGATGGTTGACTCGTAGGCTGCGACGAAGGCTTAGCCGTTGGTTGTTGGGAAGGTTGGCGGGTCGGTTGGCATGACGGTTGACCCGACGGTTGACCAGTGGGTTGGATTGTCGGCTGGCTTGAAGGTTGAACGGTTGGTAGCGCAGTTGGTTGTCTGGAAGGCTGTCCTGTAGGTTGAGAAGAAGGTCTTCTGGACGGCTGAGTTGATGGTTGATGCGTCGGCTGACGTGTCGGCTGCCTTGTTGGCTGAGAAGTGGGCTGATCCGAAGGCTGTGCCGTCGGTCTTGATGTCGGCTGTTTAGAAGGTTGAGATGTTGGTCGAGATTGCGGTTGCGACGATGGTTGACAAGAAGGTTGAGCAGTTGGCTGCCGTGACGGTTCCGTCGAGGGTTGTGTCGACGGTCGCTGAGAAGGTCGCGAGGACGGCTGTCGTGAGGGCTCTGTCGAGGGGTGGCTCGAAGGTTGAATGGTCGGTCGACTTGTTGGTTGAATAGTGGGGTTTCGCGATGGTTGGCTGGATGGTTGACGTGATGGTTTCTCACTAGGCTGACCTGATGGTTGTCTCGAGGGCTGTACAGTTGGTCGGCTGGATGGCTGAATTGATGGCTGACGTGAAGGTTGACTTGAAGGTTTACCAGACGGTTGCCTTGAAGGATGTGCACTTGGGTGAGACGAAGGTTGAACAGTCGGCTGACGGGACGGTTCCCTCGTCGGTTGAGCCGATGGGCGGCCAGTTGGTTGTCTGGACGGTAGCGAAGTCGGCCAATCAGTAGGAGCAAATGTTGGTGTTGCTGTGGGCTCATAGGTTGGTGTGGCTGTCGGTGAGACAGAGGGAGACACAGATGGCGAAGCTGATGGGCTCGCACTTGGAGAGGCTGTTGGTGCAGCACTTGGTGATACTGTTGGATCTGCACTGGGTGTCAGAGTTGGGGCTGCACTTGGAGAAGCCGACGGTGCATCAGTCGGAGTGAGTGATGGTGATACGGTCGGAGTCACGGTTGGAATTGAACTCGGTAAAGATGTAAATGTCACACCTAGTGCTTCCGATCCTGGACTATTTTTCGGTGATAATGATGCTCCATCTCCTGCCTGGTCATGTGAGTTCTTGCCCCAGCAATGTGCTAGCCCGCTGCTCGTTACTGCACAAGTGCTTTGACCTCCAGCCCCAATTGCAGCGATTCCCGATGTAAATACCTCCACAGGAGTGGATGTACTTAAACCCGTACCGTCTCCAATAGCACCATACGTATTATCTCCCCAACACCACATCATACCGCTAGTTGACAGCGCACATGTATGATAGTCTCCGGAAGAGATCGACGAAACTCCACCCGATAGGACAGTGACTTCCACAGTCGAATCGTATCGCGTCGTCGTTGTACCATCTCCCAACTGACCGTTGTCGTTATATCCATAGCAATAAACTGCTCCTGAGCTCAAAACGCAAGTATGATAATATCCAGCGCTAATTTGGGACACCCCGGATACAAAATACGAAGCTATCGCTGGCTCAGGCTGAGATACTGTGTCTCCGGTCCCACATTGACCGTGCGTGTTGTCTCCCCAGCAATAAGTTTCACCATTGGTCAGTGCTGCACAAGTGTGATAAGATCCTGTTTCCATCGCAATCACTGTTGAAGGGAGGGTCCGCACGGCTGGGGACAAACTTATAGCCGTCGTCCCATCTCCAAGTTGGTAATTACTGTTGAATCCCCAGCAATACATTGTACCATCCGTCGATAATGCGCATGTATGGTAGTATCCTGCAGCTACTGACGCTACACCACCAGAAAACAATAATACTGGAGTGTATTGGTGGGTCGTTGATCCATCACCAACTTCGCCTTCGGAATTGTACCCCCAGCAATACAAACTTCCGGACGAAGTCACGGCGCAGGATGTGTATTGGCTCGTTGTCACTTGTGTTACCCCAGTTACTCCAGAAACTACAACTGGAGTCGGACGTGTCGTTATCGTCCCATCGCCCACCTGACCGTAGTTGTTGTAGCCCCAGCAATACAGAGAACTGGAGACACTCGCTGCGCATGTGTGCAAAGACGTATCAATAGTTTGGGCTACCGCCGATACAATAGTACCCAGCAGGAAGATAATCCATGACAGGCTTATCCCCAGAAATATATGTTTCGCGAAGGATTTTGGAACCATCACCAACATTTTTGGGCAACCTTCTGACTAGTCATTGCCAACTATGGTAAAAAATATTGACGGTATCAAATAGCCAGAAAGCAGCAGTCGATGATTGGTAGAGTCCGATGATTGTTAGGGTTCCCACAAGATCCACGCCCTTCAGAAAACAGCAGAGACAACTCTGAAGTGCTTTCCTTCTTTTTTGTTGAAGTCAAGTAGATGATGCCTTGAGCCTTTTTCGAGGTGCGAGGCGATTGCCGAACCGACGGACAGCACCAGATCAGCACATCAGCACATCAGCACATCAGCACTCAGCACTAAGCGCGCTGAGTAAATACTAATGAGATCACTAGATAGTAGATTGTATTGTTGCTGATTTTCAGGTTTGTTACATGAATTCAAAAGTCTATTTTAATCGTCTTCGATTAAAAACGAACGAGTCGATTCATCTAGTTGTCCTCATATCACATCGTTACAAATAGCACACGTGATACAGATAGTAATGAAATTCCTGGCTTCTCTGCCAACAGCAAATGATTAAACACAGAAGAACACAACCTGCGAAAAGAAACACGTCACACTAACAACAACAGGACAAACAATCTCAACTACGGCTCATTGCCTTGGCCACCACCGACACGAATACCGGTGCCAAATCGTTGTCGCAAATGATTTTGCATTTGCTGCATTTGATGATTCGGTTGTCCTTTGTGGGGATGCCCTTTCCCTGGCGCGGTCTTGTGTCCCGGCTTACTGACAACCACTTCCTTCTCGTAGACATGGAATATCTGGGGCGCTGATTGCAGATGTGTCAAGGCATACGCCGAGTAATTGGTCACGAAATCCAATTCCTTCAGCAGCGGAGCCAACGGACATGGTTTTGTCACGTCGCCTTGATCATGGACGTGATTCTGTCGATTGCCTTGAAAACGATACTTGTTGTCGTTGAAATGCATAAGATGGCAACGGTCTACCATCGGATGAAAAGTGATGCCATTCTGCATGTCGAAGCCCACTTTACAGCGACACCGATACTTCGTGAAATCACGCCCACCGCCCTTCATACCGTCACACGACCAGTGATTGTAATGGAAGGGGCACATGCTCGCCAAATCGGCGGATTTGGGGAAATTATCAAACGAGGTACCCGATGACCAGCATTTCACCAGACAAGTCAAACAACGTTTCTCGTACGCATCCTGTGGACGATACATGTACACAAACAAACACAAACATCGTAAGTTAATAAAACCCAAGCAACCATTTCAAAACATGCGAAGAGATCGACTCTCAACGTACAATCATGCAATGGCCGGTGTGGTTTGTGAAATCCGATTGACTACGCATTGTCAAGTTATTCGTGAACCCCTGTGGTGCCCTGTGATTCCATTCATGAAACGCCACGTCATCTATTGGCGGTGCAACACGTACCCAAACAGTCGACCAACTACTTACATTCCGGAATAAGGTAAGCGCACATAACGCATTTCCTCAACGCCACGTGCTTGGAATTCGTTGTGGATATGGCGATGATAATCACGCTGCGCAGCGATACTCGATGCGGCTTGTGGACAAAACAGGAGTTCATCTGCATCTACGAACAAGAGGGTATCCAAATGCGCGAATTCCAAACGCGCATAGTCATATGTTCGTGTTTTATCTGCATCCTGGTCAGCCGTGTCAGCCAGCTGTTCACCCGTTAATGTCACGACAAACAGGGGTTACATTTGCGTTCGGTTGGCGTTTGGTTAGTCAAACCGTATCGATCAGGACATACCTTCTTGCTACTATAACCCCAATTGGCTTCCATCTTGTAGAAGGATTTCAAATCGGTACCTTGGCGTTCTAAGTATTGAATGTTGTACTTGTTCGGTTGGGCAAGTTCGTACAAGGTAAATGGGAAGTAGTCCACACCGGGTAAATCGAGGAGCTCTTTTACGAATGCGTAATGCATACCGAACCGGTCGTAGATGATGACCCTAACGAATCAAATCAAAACATATAATCGTTGTTGAGAGATAGCAAAGGACTGCAGACCACCAGATGCTACTTACCGCCACCCCATCAACTGGTAATATGCTGTGAACATGTACAGCATGGATCCTTTCACAGCGCGAAACGACGTTGAAATAATGTGGATCAGTTTTGGGCGATAGAAGGAGCGAGAGATGACCGTACCTGTGAACTTATTCTTGAAAGTAAGGACAGTACAAACGGCATGCTTTCGCATTTCACCGTGATCGGCCTGCGTTTGCAGCTCTAGCGCCTTGTTCTTCGCAGGATTGGTGACAAAGTCTGCAACGATTTCCTCAGCAGAACTGCCTTCCACCAAGGGAGAATATGCTGTCTTTCGTAAATGAAGTTCAACTTCAACAGGGTATTGAGCCAATGGGAAACAGAAACGACCTTCGTCCATACGACCTGTGAACTCGTACTGGCCGATCTCATCGTTCAATGTTATCGGACAAACAATGGCCAATCCAAGAGATTTCGGAGTATCCTAAATCGAAAGAGAAAAAATAGGTCACGATGCATTATACGCTGGCGACGAATGCTTTGCTGCGATGCTTACCAAGAACTCACTGCCCGTATCTTTGTTGGTTGTGTAATAGCAATACACTTTGTTTGTCTCATTCTTGTCGAACCCGTGCCAAAACATTCGCCTGTTCTCCCTTGAGAAAGCAAGGGTAACATATCCAGATCCTCCTCTTTCATATCCTTGTAGCGTTGACTCCAAGGCCACGCCTAAAAAGCGTAAGGTACACGCGTAAGGCCGTCGACCACTTTGCGTTTCGTGCATCGTCCGATTCCAGCCGACGCTGTACTTGTCATGCAGCGCGGGAATGTACCAATTTGATTCAAAGTGATGGTCAACATGCATGCTAATAATGGAGAAATGACTTTTCATGTCGATGTTTTCCCACCGAGATATAGATGGGCTCCATGTTTTGAAAAACGATTGATAAGGAATACTCGTGCCCAACTTGTAATCATTCCACGACAAAACATCTTTGGCAGAGACAATCGATGGGAAGCTTGTCTTTGGGAAAATGAATGACTGTAAAGTTATTATCAATATCAAATTATACACCGCAACGGCAAGAGCCGACGACTTCGCAGTTCCCCACGACATGCGAAGAGTTGGGCGCCTCAGATGCACGAGATTCTCGCAGAAAGATAGCAAGAGAATCCTTTCACCTTTGACCAAGCCTTGATTGAGATAACTGCTGAGATTCCTACTCAGACGCAAGAAAGACGATCGAAAAAGAAAACCAAAAAGCACCGAACCGCGAAGGACAAATTGTCGACGTCCTTCATCATCATGTCCACTATTCAAGACTGGACACTTTTAGACCTGTTGGGTACATCTGGGCTGATTTCAAATTTTCGTCGCGACACGCCGTTTCTGTCTCTACAGGTGCGACACACCATAACTCTAGAACAGCGAAGAAGAACAGCGGATAAATCCACGGTCGCGACACAGGGAGTGTCAGCAAAGATTTCTTGTGTCGCTGTGCCGAATGGCTGCTGTGAAGAAAAGGCAAACCGCCATGAACGGAGAGAAACACGTGCAAACTCAATTTTTGTATCATCACTTTTCGACGACCGTTCACATATAAAGCAATAGAAATGACGCAGCTGATGTTCGTTCCCTTGCTTGTTGTGGTCCTTATGGCCCTTGCCAACGCTTCCAATCTCTTGGAAAATGGTAAGTGCGCTTTTTTTCGCACTAACGGTTACAGTATCTTTCTGATCCTGTGACGGTTAACTAGGTTTAATCTTCGAGGACATTCGCATCGAGAACGTCAATGGAGTTGGTAAGTCTACCAGTATCAGTGATGATTTTTCAATGCTATTTCTGACCCCAGAGTCTTCGCTTGTGTAGTTGCCAAGAAGGCTTCTCCGCTTCGCTCTCGCCGCTCGCCAGACTTGTTGGCGGTCGACTCTCCAACTTTCGCCCCCACTGCATCTCCTACTGAGGAACAGACCATTGTTCCTACTGTGATGCCCACGTTTGCTCCCACTTTCGAGCCAACTGCGCAACCCACCTTCGAGCCAACCGCGACCCCAACCGCTTCTCCTTCAGCGTCTCCATCTGCGACCCCAACGGCAATCCCTACATTTGCGCCTACCGTGACTCCGACCTTCGCTCCTACCTATGCGCCTACCGCGACCCCCACGTTCACCCCCACTCAGGTCCCGACTTTCGCTGCCCAGCCTCCCACTGGTAGCACACCTCAAAGTGCGGTAATTCTTGGCGCAATGGTCGCACAGGGTACTACCGCTGCTGTGTTCAATGCCGACCCCAACAATGGATTCGTCTTCTGCAGAACCGTCGACACTGCTTCTAACATCCCCATCGGAAGCACCCAAGACTGCATTGCCTCGAGCCCCACTACGAGCCCCACTTCCAGAAGATTGCAATCTTCCTCGGACTCTGCCATTGTTTCTTTCAAGATTGTCTTGGCGTCGACCCAAGCCGCTGGATTTTCCAACGCCGAGGATGCTTACGAGTCCATCACTGTGGCCCTGGCAACTGCCTCCGCCACTAACCAGTTGACAACTATCATGCAACAGATCGCGGCCTCGAACAACATCTCGTTCTTGTTAAATGTCACCATTGGTGATGCCGGTACAACTACTTACGAAGCAGTGAACCTTCACAGCCACAACCGTTATGTGTCCGACGGAGAAATCGCCGGTATCGTCATCGGTTCCATTGTCGGTGTTGCTTTGTTGGGTACTATCTTGTACTACACTCTTCGCATGCGTCGTTCGTCGATGGAGCACGCCAACGAACAATCTAACGATGATAACCTCAAGGTGTACCGCGACGTCAACGAACCTGCTGCTATTACCAATGGCGAAGAGTTGGGCGGTGCTCACGAGACGAGTCTGGTTGTTGCTGGTGGCAACGACACGCGGGTATAAAAGTTCAATCGATGGGTATTCCATCAGCATTGATACTTTGGTAGCCGTGATGTTGCCCCATCTGCATTAAAGAACAATATCAACCATGCTCGTCTGTGACGCCACCTAACACCAGGGTGGCGACAAGGAAAGCGTGATAATAGAAAGAATCCGGAGAACTGTTTGGTTTTGACTGCAATTCGAAGAGAAGAAACCAATTGCCTTGGAAGGACGATGCTTATTAACCATCTTGGACGTGATCTGATATCCTACATCAATACGGTATCAGATGGAATGTTGGTTAGTTTCAGTTTTGTCCAGTTTTGTTTCCCCTTTGGTCGCAAAGTCACCGTACTTTGACGACTGGTCTCCCGCTAGTTGCCCCTCTGCATTGTTTGGTTTTCCCCTCCCGCGCCCCATATTTTGGTTTCGGTTTGGTTGTTGTGATGTGTTAGGTGTGTTATATATAAAAGAACGTTTAGGAGTGGCCATTTGTTTCTGTGATTCTTTTTTTTGCATGGGGGGTATTCACCTTCCCTCCACTTGTATTCATCGGTTGGTACATCGCTCTTTTGTTCGTAGTGCTGCGTGAGAACGAGTCCCCCACTCTTTGTGATCGCAATCGTCCATCAAACATCGAACGAAAGCTTCCCCACACTCACTGCGTGACGAAACAAATGGAGACTGGTAAGCCTGTCTAAATGCTCTCTACCACTTCATCTCTTCTTCCCTCCCTTCCCTTTCCCTCGCTCGCAATTAGCTTCTCGCTTCGCGATCCGACGTTAGAACTAAAGAAAACCCCCAGAAATATGAATAAAGCGAACGTCTATATCTCACGATAATTATCTCCCGTATATTCCACTTGCCGCTCTGGTAGCTCAAACACTTGGGGTGATGTTGTTGTCTTTATCTCTCTTGGTTTCTATCTCTATCGGGTTCCGTATCCGAGACGAAAGAAGAAAGCCCACACAAAAACGATAGACATCTGGCTCGAGAGGAAACCACCGCGAAAGTACCACGTGGTCACTTAATAGCCTCCCACAAGCGACCAGAAACGCTAGCCATCCGCCTCTGATGGTTACTTTGACCCAGTGAAGCGGTCGGTATATATTCATCATTGATTCAGCCTCATCGTTCTGGTGACCGTCGTTGCCAACGCCTCTCCCCCGCCCCTTCCTCTCTTTGCTCTTCTCTTCTACGCCGTCTTTTCACGACGCCATCGTTAAAATGTGTCTCTCGAGCCCCACTCGTGATTCCAGTGTCAACGGTGATTGCTTTCCACCTATTTTTTGTTGCTGTTTCTCTCGGTCGAATTTCTTTGCCCACCCCACTTGTCTTTGCGACAGTGTCCTTCGGTTTTACATGTTGTGCACCTTCGGTCGCCCTTTTGCCTTCATTTGAAGGAGAAGGGTTGCATCACGGGGGAAGAGATTATTATTTGTTATTTGCGCTTGATCTCGCACGCACTCTCACTCTCCTCCGTCGTTTGCCTCTCGCGCCTGCACAGTGTTGTTCATTTTTCACCGAGTCCCTCGCGCGGCTCCTCGTCGCCATCGCTGTGTTGTATTTGCCCCCTCCCCCGTTTGCTCTTCTGTCCTTTCTCCAGCGGTCCTTGGGCCGTTGGGTCATTGGACGGATTGTTTCTTCTATTTTTTTCCGGTGTCTGGTGTCTAGGTCCTTTTCCCATCGCCGTCTGTAATCTTTGAACACCTTAACAAAAGCCTTTTTGGTTGTTCGCACCCGTGGGGATCAGAAAGGAGTTCTATTGTTCTTTGTAGTTGTTTCATAAATGAGATCAGCTGCAATTGCGCTCAGAGAGCCATGGTTCGCAGGAATTGGGACGCAGAAGGAACTCTTCGAATTCTATTGATTTTTTTATATTACATGTTTCCAATAAATCAGATGCTTCTACGACCGTAGAGATTTTTGGTTGGCTTATCCGTCGTTCGCGCTCCACGATACATAGCCACGGGCGATGCATATGTGTGTTACATGCACGGGGCGATACCGAGAACGGAACCGAACGACGCGATGGGTACCACGGGGGGGGGGCAATAAAGGAAGGCAATGTACAGTTACCACGGGATGTATTGTCTTGTGACTTGCTCGTTGGCGATGAGATGAAGGAAGAAGAAGAAGAGGGGTGGGTGGGATCGCGACTACGCGAAGGACAATCGATGTCGTTCAACGATGGGCCAACAGCCAAGCAACGAGCAACCACCGAAACAAAGAGATCAAACCAAAAATACCTGGAACCCTTCCTTCTCGACACAGCGAAGGGTGACAGGTGTATCAAAAAATGCCACATCAGAAGAAGCGGGCTGAACGTCGATTTAGATAGAGGATAGACACGACGAAGATGACGACGACGACGATGATGATGAAGAAGACGAGGCGACCATGCAGCCGGCGCTCAACACGAGAGAACAAACGAAGGAACGAAGGGCACGTGGCTACTCAGAACAAGAACATGTATGTGATGCGGGAAGAAAGAAAGAAAGAGAGAGGGGCAGGAGTCAACGGCGGCAGAAAAGGAAGATGAGCAAGGAAGCAAAGAGAAGTAGCGATGAGACAAGCGAGACATAATGGAAGACGAGAAGCAATGAGGCCAAGACAAAGACCAAGCAGCACCAGCCACAGTGCCACATATCACCACACAAACGACCAAGACGTGGACAAACGATAAGGGGATTGACGAAAGGGGCGGACAGAGCAAAGACCGGGCAGCTCTCGGCGGCGGTGGACGTACAAACGGGTCAAGAACCACAAACGGCTTTCATCGATGAGGAACACACACCAGACACGAAGAGAGGAGATAGAGGGGAAGAGGGGGTGGGAAAGAGGACCAGGCCTGCAGGACGAACGAATGTGAATCACTCAAAACAAACACACACAACAAGCCGACAACCACGTGCCCCGACCATGAACAGAGAGGTCCACAGACAGAATTACCAGCTATATCAGCTGTGCAGTGGAGCAGCCAGCGCCCAGGTACAGTCAAATACACCGATAGGGAAAGGCCACACATTCGACGAAGCGAAAGGAACGACGGCCGGCATCGATGTCGATCGATCGATGGATTAATGCACAAACAATAACGACACACGTGCGTATAGAGAGTTAGAGTCCGCCAGGAGACACGGACACCCAAACAGAGATAGGGAGACTGTGCTGCGCAAAGCAACACCGCGCACACCGCCGTCGGCCGCAAACAACTAAGAAATTATGACGATGAACAACAACCCCCAAACAACCACAGCACTCACAGAGACACAACCATGCGAACAGCACACATGCAAGGTCCACAGGAAACCACAGAAGAAAATGGGAATGAATGGCAGGGGGCAGAGGAGAGGGACAGAACGAATAATCCTCCAAGACGCCCCACCAGGAAGGAGCAGGTGCGTGTCAGATGCATGGGTAACAGGCGAAAGAAACTGAAACGAACTGGAGGTCAAGGAGGCAGGAGGAGGAAGCACGTAGACACAGAGATATGGATCCCACGTGAAAAGAATCAGCGCAAACAGTCCAGAGGGGGAGAGAAGAGGACGCAAACAGTCAAGCGAGGAGGGAGGTCGGAACGTCGACGTAACGGACACCTGCGAGACGCGCAAGAGGAAGGAAAGGGATTGCAAACTGATGAATGCAGACGGAGACGGAGACATAACCGACAACATACAAACAAATCAAGCGACCACGACCACACCGGAGCAGGAATGAGTCAACATCGTCAGCTGTACCTTGCACAAGCACAGCGACTGTCTACCTACCGCATCCGATGCGACACTTACAAACACAACAGGCACCACTCACCGCACCAGTTGTTGTTGCACCATACGCTGCGCGGTACCCACGCGATGATCAAAGCTTTGTACAATCTTCTGGTATTGCTGCACCGCGGAATGACCACCGCTGATGCTGGTGGAGTTCGCATTGGACGTAGAGAGTTGTCGAATCAAGGCCGCGCTTTGCTCACGCGACATGATATTGGGACGGGTCGGAGTCAACGGGCCGGTCACGGCGGGGTCGTCTCCACCAGAACTGTGAGGCAACGACAACTTCGAGGCAACCGATTGGTTGCCATCCCCATCGTCTGTCTTCACTGTCAACAGATTCGACGAAGACGGCGTCGTTTGCTGATGCCGATGGTGATGGTGATGGTGGCGATGTTGCTTTTGCTTGGTGATCCACAGCTGATCCAACACCTCCGGATCATCGAGCAGGTCGTCGCCCCAATCGTCGTGACTGTCGGTGGACATCATCAACGACGAATACCGTCGTCGAGGTACCGTTTGGGTGTCCGCAGTCGCAGTTACGAGGGCGGCCGCATCCTTCGCCGCATCGTTCGCGGCCTTCACGGCGGCAGCTGATTTAGCAGATAAGTTTTTGTTGCTGATACTGCTCCCGTCGAGGGAAAAGAGACCACCTTGAATCGCCGCCGATGGATCTGCCCCATGTTTGATCGTGATGACGCCACTGGAGATGTGTTTGATTTGCTCTTGTTCGTCGGCTTGTAAGAAATGTGCCAATTGACTACGCAATTGCTTCGCATCAAAGAATGAATTGCGGACGCTGGATCGACTTTGTGACGAGTGAGAGCCACCGGAGGAGGTCGACTTGTTGATACTGTTCGGGGATTCCGTTTGTTCGGTATCACCTGCGGCCGTGCTATCACCGGGTACAATCAGACTGCTACGCTTCAATGCGAAAAACGATCGTCGCTTTTGTGGAGCCTCGGCGTTGGGTGTTCCATTCGCACCAAACGTACGCAGCACGGATTCGGTCACATTGGCCAAGAAGCTGCGTTTGCGTGTCTGCGTCGGTGTCGCCTCGATTCCATGGTTCTTGTTGTCTGTCTTACCAGCCACTTTGCCATTGTTTGATGTGCCGCTGGTAGATGCTTGGCCTTTGGCAGGTGAAGAAATGATCGAACTCTTTTGTTTCAGCGTCAACGGTGCGCGTTGATCCATGGCGGATGAACTAAGCGCTTTGGAAGGTCCCAGACCCGGTGACAAGGTCGAGTTTTCTCGTTCTGCTGCCAACGGTGCTGATTTGATTTCTGAAACGGTGGCCCCATCAGTGCCACTCATCTTATTGGGACTTGCCGACATGCGACCCGATGGACTGGCATGTGATTTTCCCGAGGGGCTGTCACAACTCGCGATCGAATTCGCGTCATTGTCTTCGTGTGCTTCTTTGCGGAGAAGGATACTAGCAAAGATGACGTTCAGATCTTCCAGGGACACCCAATATGTGGATGTGTCGTCTGGTGGGATGTTGCAAATTTCACGCAATGTAACTTGCGTTTCTTGTAAAAACGCCGCCAAATTGCGCAATTGACTGGCGATGATGTTCACGGCGCGTACTTTGGGCGTAGGAAGTCGGCATTTGGTGAATGCTGCTGCTAATTCAAAGGCACC
>SMOI01000372.1:0-29525 GCA_008000375.1 Poteriospumella lacustris
GCCAGTTTCTCGCGCGCGAGCTCCTCGCGCCGCCTGCGCGCCGCGTCGCTGACCGGCGGCCGAGCGGCGTCGGGCGCGGCGGCAGCGTCAGCGTCAGCGTCAGCGGCGGCGGCGGTGGCGGCGGCGACGGTGGCGGCGACGGTGGCCGCGGAGGAGGCGACGGTGCTGAGCGACGCCTGCGGCTGCAGCGCCGACGACGCCTGCGACCGCTCGTCGCCGTCCGAGTCGCCGTCCTCGTCCGCCGAGCCCTCGGCGGCGTTGTGGCTGTGGCTGCTGCTGTGGCTGTGCGCGTGGTGCAGCCGGCGGCGCGGGCCGCTGCTGGTCGCGTGCGCCGCCTCGTCGCCGCGCTGCGCTGCCGCCGCGGCGGAGGCGGCGCTGGCGGTGGATGTCGTCGCCGCGGGCGCCGCCTTCGCCGCGAAGCCGCCGGAGACGTCGGCGAAGGTCGCGGCGCCCGCGCGGCCGGCGGACGGCGGCTGCTTCTTGCGGCGCATGCCGTTGAGGATGGCGCCCATGCTGGCCACCGACACGTCGCGCAGCCGGCGGTTGTGCTCCAGGTCCCACAGCGACAGGCGGCCGCTGAGGTACGCCACCAGCAGCGACGCGGACTGCGGCAGCGGCCGCATCCACAGCACCGCGTCGGGGTCGCCGCCGCCGCCGACCTGCGCCGCCGGCCGGCCCCGCAGCAGCTCCTGCAGCCGCGCGCTGGCGGCGGCCGCGTCGCCACGAGCTGCGACCGGTGGCCGTGGCCGTGGCCGTGGCTCGGCCGCCGCCGCCGCGCCGCCTCCTCCGCCGACCACGCGACGGCCGCGGGCGACGGCGACGGCGACGGCGGCGGCGGCGCGTTGTCCTCGGCGAGGCGCAGAAACGTCGTCGGGATCTCGTCGATGGCGGCGTGCGCCTCTTGGTAGCCGCACACGTGGCCCAGCGACGTGCCCAGCAGCAGCAACTTGTGCTGCCGCGTGCGCTCGGCCCCGGCGCCCTCGCCGCTGACGCGCACGGAGACGACGTCGTGCAGCAGCTGCGTAACCTGTTTGCGGCAGTTGCCGTAGACGTGCGCGAGCGACGTGCTGAAGAGCTGCGGTGCCACCTGCGTCAGCGGCGAGCCGTCGGTGACCGACCAGAACTGCACCGACAGGTCCGCGGCCAGCACCAGCAGCCGCGTCTGGTTGCGGTCCAGCGCGGCCTGCGTCACCATCGGCAGACAGACGCCCGTGACGCCGTCGGTCTGCGGGCTGCGCGGCAGCGCCGTTAGCGGGTCCAACGGGCGCACGGAGAACTGGCGCGCGAGCTCGCCGGTCTCGGCCTGGTAGATCTTGAGCGTGCCGAGGCTCTTCACGAGCAGCACCTGGTTGAACAGGCCGTTGTACAGCGCCGCCACCAGGTCCTCGTCGCGCCCGCTCGCCAGCTCTGCGCCCGCCGCGGCGCCGCGGCCCGCGCCGCCGTGCTCGCTGTCCTCAGCGCTCTTCTCGAGCGTCCAGGCCGCCAGTTTGTGGCCGGCGGTGAAGAGCGTGTGGCGGTCGGGCGCGAAGGCCATCGCCGAGAGCAGGTTCACGGGGCGGTAGGCGGTGGGGTCGGCCACGACCTGCAGCACCTCGAAGGTGATGTTGTGCAGCAGCAGCACGAGCTTGTTGGCCAGCGCGCAGAAGACCTTGTTCGAGTCGTCGTGCACCTCGACGGCCACCACCGGCGAGCGCAGGTTGTCCATGCGCGTCATCGTCTCGCAGGTGAACGGGTCCCAGAACAGCAGCACGCGCTCCGACGCCGACGCGACGTACTTCCCGAAGGCCGACCAGTCGAAGCACTGCACGCCGCCGATCGCCGGGTCGCCGTAGCCGCTGTGCTGCATCGCCGACGGGTGGCCGCCGGCGGGCGGCGCGCCCCGCCGCGCGTCGCCGCTGTGCTCGGAGAACGACTGCGAGCGGCCCGTCAGCCCCGACGAGCTGCCGTGGGCGCTGCCGTGGCCGTGCAGCGTCGTTCCGTGCGCAGGGCCGAGCGGCGCCGGGGCGGCGGAGGGGCTGTGGCCGCGGAAGACCTTCAGCACGACGCGTTTGTCGGCGTCGACGAAGCTGACGGTGCCGTCGCGGCTGGCGGCCAGCAGCGCGTTCGCCTCGGGGATGTGCTTCAGCGCCGTGATCCAGTCGGACGCGACGTCGCGCAGCAGGTAGCGGCGCTCCTCGACGCTGCGCGCGAACGAGGTCTGGTTCTTCTTCTTGCTGCCCACCTCGGCGACGTTGCCGAAGTCGCCGTCGAGCACGACGATGTGCAAGAAGCCGCGGCCGTCGCCGATGGCCAGGTACGTGATCGTCTCCTCTTGCGCCTGCGCTTGCGCCTGCGATGGCTGGTCGTTGGCGCCGCCGCCGCCGAGGGCGCCCCCGCCGAGGGCGGAGACGGAGACGCTGTGGGTGAGCTGGAAGCACTCGATGGCCGTGGGGATGTCCTCCATGTGCGAGTACCGCCCGATGATGTCCTGCGTCGCCAGCTCGTAGACGGTCACTGCGCAGTCCGCTGAGCCCACGCACAGCAGCCCCCAGTTGAACAGGGAGGCGAGCGAGGTGACGGCCATTTTGGCGGGGACGCGCTTGTGGTGCGACTTGACGTTCTTCGAGATCTTCGCCTTCATCAGCGTGTCCATGCCGCGCGTGAACTCCTCCTGGTACACCGCGTTCTTGTCGCGGTGGTCGATGAAGGCGATGGGCAGCAGCGAGTCCGGCTCCCAGAGACCCACCTGTCCGTCGCGGCCGCCGCTCACCACCATCGGAATCGGCTTCCGCACGTACAGCAGGCAGTCGATGGCGTCTCTGTGGATGCCGAGGCTGCTGTCTTCCTCCTGCGCGTGCAGAAACGACAGCTTGGCGATGACTGTTCTGGCAGAAAAGGAGCTGCCGGCCTCCGACGCGATGAGGTAGTTCGTGAAGTCGGCGTAGTTGACGCGGCCCACGTCGTTGACGTCGATCGCGCGGTACACGCTCTCCACTAAGGCCACAGGGATGTATTCTGCTATGAGCGCGCGGAATTCTTCGGCTCGGAGCGAATAGTAACCGGTTTTGCTGTTGGCGAAGGCGACCTCGAGCTGCGACAAAATGGTCTTGTCGAAGAGGTCGGAGATGACGCCGGTCTTGGCCACTTCTTTGCGAGACTTGGACTGGGCTTGGAGGCTTTGCTCGAGACCAGCGATCAGTTGATCGGCCTTCTCATCGGTGATTTCCTCCTCCGATCGAATCATGACGCGCAACGGACGTCTCTGCTCATGCGGCGCCTTCTTTCTCCTCTCAGTGTGGCAGTGCCCACTTCTTCTGGAACCAGGTCAACTCGCCTGTTGGTCCCAACGCCTCTGATCTGATCGATGGATCAGATAACGTTAACTATTGAGACGAGAGCGATGCCCACGACGAGGTCGGCGCTCGGCAGCCCGACGAGGCCGGCGGCGTATAACGGCTGCTGGGCGGGGTCGTACGTCTACCATGCTTTCCTATGTGGTAATAAATCACTGTGTATCCCACAAGTGTGTACAAGTGATCCGGTACCGCGGGGGGGGGTCCTATTCCTTATTCTCAGACGGCGTCTTCACGCGGGCACAGCGCGTGGCTCACAGTGCTCTCGGGAATTGCGCGGTTCTGATCTCTATTCGATTAGGCGATCAGATATGGCGAGTGTTACAGTACGAGCGGTTCGCGTCGGTGCGGACAGCGACGGTCAGCGGCGGCCAGCGGCGGCCAGCGGCGGCCAGCGGCGGTTCTGCCGGCCGAACGGAGAAAAGGCGAAAGCAACGGGGCGGGGCGGCTAGATAAACAGATTCGTGCCGGACTTCTCCGCCGCGCTGAGGTAGTCGGCGACGCCCCCGAACTCGACGCCGGGCAGCAGCTCCTCGGGCCGCACGCCCATCGCCTCCATCGACATCGTGCACGCCACCAGGCGGATGTGCTGCTGCTGCGCCGCCTGCAGCAGGCCGGGCAGGTTCGGCAGGTGCTTCTTCTGCATCACCTGCTTCATCATCGTTGCGCCGAGGCCGCCGAAGTTGAAGTGGCTGAGCGGCAGGCGGTCGGGGCCGGCGGGCAGCATCGCGGAGAAGAGCCGGTCCATCAGGTCCTTGTCGCCGCCCGCTGCGGCGCCCGGCGAGGCGCCGCAGCTCGTCGAGGCGGCGGTCTTCAGCGCGTTGAGGCCCCAGAACGTGAAGAACATCGTCACGGGGCCGCCCATCGCCGCGGCGCCGTTGGCGATGACGAAGGCGGCCAGGACCTTGTCGAACTCTTCGGAGAAGACCACGACGGTCGCCCCTTTGCGGCGGCCGTCCAGCGCCGCCTCCGTCGCGCCCGACGGCTGCTCCTCCGAACGACGAGCCGCCGCCTTGCGCAGCGTCGCGGTGATGACGCCCTTGCTGCTCGTGAGGCTCTCGACCGTCAGGCCGTTGGAGGCGGCGAAGGCGCGCACGTCGGCCTTGAAGCCGGGGTCGGTGGCCTTCACCGTCAGAGCGGACTGCGCGGGGAGAGACGCGATCGACTCGCGCAGCTTCAGCAGCGGCCCGGGACACGCCATGCCGCTGCAGTCGAGCTTCACCTCCGCCAGCGGCTCGGAGCCTGCGGGCGGCGCCTGCGCGTCGATCGACAGGTCGGGCAGCGGCTTGCGATGCAGCTGCAGGCCGCCGATGAGGGTGGACGTCTGCAGACCCGCCTTCTCCAGCTCGCGCGACGCGAAGTACGCCGTCTTGCCCCAGGCGCAGATGGTGCGGAACTCGACGTCGGTGCCGCGCTGGCGCAGCTCGTCGAGGCGGCCGCGCACCTCTTTGTAGGGCACGTTGACGCTGCCGGCGATCGGCGACAACTGCGCGGACTCGCGAGGGCGCACGTCGAGCAACACGACGTCGCGCTGGCCCGACAGCGCCGCTTCGCCCATCGCAGTCGACGCGTGCACCAGCCGGTCGCGGCTGTTGCGCGCCGCCAGCCCCGCCACGTTCACGACGTCTCTGGCCGACCCGAAGGGAGGCGCGTAGCACAGCTGCAGCTGCGACAACGCGTCGACCGTCATGCCGCCGCTGATCGCCGTCGCGACCACGTCGATGCGCTTGTCGACGCCGGCGACGCCGACCGCCTGGCCGCCGAAGACGCGCCCGGTCGTCGGACATAACGTGAGCTTCAGCGTCACCGGCGTCGCGTCGGGGTAGTACGACGCGTGGTCGAAGGCGGTGATCACCGTGCTCGAATAGGCGATGCCGGCCTGTCGCAGCCTCTTCTCCGTCCAGCCCGTCAGCGCGAGCGTCGTGTCGAACGCGCGGACGATGGACGTGCCCAGGGAGCCGGCGTAGCCGAGCACGCGAGCGGGGTCGGCCCCGTACACCAAATGGTCCGCGGCGACGCGCGCTTGCATATTCGCCAGATTTCCGAGAGCGACGGTGGCGCGGCGATCGGGGAAGACGAAGTCTCTCGTCTCGACGACGTCGCCCACCGCGTAGACGTCCGGGTCGGACGTCTGCATGAACTCGTTCACCTGGATGTAGCCGCGCTCGCTCAACCGCAAGCCAGCGTCCCTGCCCAGGCCGGACTCGGGCTGGACGCCGATGCTGAGAATGACGGCGTCGGCGACGATCGTCTTTCCCGACGACAGGCGGACGGACACCTCCCCGTCGGCCAGCGGCTCGAAGCCCGCGAGGCCGTCCCCGGTGACCAAGGCGACGCCGTGCTCCTGCAGCGGCGTGTGCAAGAAGCTCGCCATATCCACGTCAGCTTGCGGAAGAACAGCTTCGGCGCGCTCAACCAACGTGACTTTGCAGTGGCGGTGACGAAGCTGCTCGGCCACCTCGAGGCCGATGAACCCGCCGCCGACAACGACCACGCGTCGCTCCGATTTGGGGTTTTCCTCCATTTGCTTCACGGCCGAGGCGATGCGATCCATGTCCTGCAGGTTGCGAAGAGTGTGGATCTGGGGGAGATGAATGTTCGGCAGCGGCGGTCGGATCGGCGACGCGCCCGGCGAGAGCAGCAGCTTGTCGTACGGCAGAGACGAGACTTGGCCCGTGCGGATGTCGCGAACCTCAACAAGCTTTTGGTCTTTCTTGATGGCGATCGCCTCCGTCATGACCCTTACCGCTACGCCAAGCTGTGCCTGCAGCGATTGAGGAGTTTGCAGCGCGAGCTTGCTTCTGTCGCGGATCTCCCCTCCGATGAAGTAAGGCAGTCCACAATTGGCGAAGGAAACATCGGGCGATCTCTCAACAATGGTCACGTCGAAATCATTTGTCAGCCTGTTGAGACGAGCTGCCACCGTTGCACCACCGGC
This sequence comes from Poteriospumella lacustris, assembly GCA_008000375.1. NCBI lineage: Eukaryota > Chrysophyceae > Chromulinales > Dinobryaceae > Poteriospumella > Poteriospumella lacustris. The sequence continues at coordinate 6,271 of SMOI01000372.1, forward strand.
AACACCGCCCACGATGACTAATCGCTTCTTCTCAGCCGCAGCTGCGGAAGAAAACTGTCGAACACGATCGCGTGCGATCAGACGGATCCGTATCATGATTGCGGCTTCACTAATAGATTGATTATGTGGCGACAATATCTGGTTGGTTTGTGCTTGCTTACTGTAGGTCTCACTTCTTCAAGAAATTTACTCGACGCAAGATTCTCCTGAGCCGTGAGTGGGGCGCCTACTGTGGCACAACGCAGTGGGGAGATGGCTATACGTACGTGTGTCCTCGCTTAATCGACCATATATACACTACTGCCTGAAAGGGCTATGTACGTATACACCGTCGCGCACAAACTCCCAAACGAACCCAACCCAGACTGCAGCCGCCTCCACAGTGCCATCGAGCCCCACATGGTGCGACGACCCGTCCTTGCCTGTGGCAATCAGTCGAACACGTTAACTTTAGAGACCGATTTACAGCGGACCGCCCCAGCGCAAGACCGCCGCACCCCACGAGAGTCCCGCGCCAAACCCGCAGATGACGACGACGTCGCCCTTGCGTATTGTCCTTCGGCCGGAACCATCGTCGTTTTCGGACACCGCCGCTGTCAGGGCGAGGGGAATCGACGCCGCGGACGTGTTCCCCGAATCTCCCAAGGTCACCACGAAGCGCGACAAGTCGACGCCCAACTCCTTCGCGACGTGTTCGATGATGCGGAAGTTCGCCTGGTGGAGAACGAAGTGGTCCACTTCGTCCACTCCAAGACCTGCGTTCGCCAGCGCCTCCCGAATCACGTCGGGAACAGTCGAGACAGCAAATCGAAAGACTTCTGCGCCGTTCATCGCCAGGCGGCCGTAACGGCCGATGTCAACCTTCGGAGACGAAGACGCAGCGTCCGATGAAGGAGCAGCGTCCGATGAAGGAGCAGCGTCCGATGAAGGAGCAGCGTCCGCCACGTGGGACACATTCGCCTCTGACGACAACGCTCGTCGCTCTTCCACCGCCTGCTGCAACGTGGCCTCGCGAGGAACGAAGGGCAGAGTCAGGTGCTGGTAGCCGCGACCATCGCTGTGCATGGCGAATCCTAATATTCCGCATTCGCCGGGGGTGTGACTGAGAACCGCGGCGCCAGCTCCGTCTCCGAAGAGAATGCACGAGCCGCGATCTGCCCAGTCGACGTGTCGACTCAGCGCATCAGCACCGATCACAAGAGCATTTTGGTACGCCCCGCTTTGAATATACTGGGAGGCTGTGATAACGGCGAACACAAAGCCTGAACAAGCTGCGGTGACATCGAAGGCGACGGCGGTCGACGCCCCGACAGCGGCGGCGATCGATGGGGCGTCCCCGAAGAGATCATCCGGCGACGACGACGCAACGATCACGAGCTGAATGTCTCTCCCATCCTTCATGCCGGCTTGAAGTAGTGCCTTCTCTGCTGCGTCCATCGCCATAGAACGAAGACCTGCGGGTTCGTTCGGAAGGAGCACCCGACGACTCCGGATACCGGTTCGCTTTTGGATCCACGCGTCTGAAGTGTCCAGCACATCTTGAAAGTCCTCGTTCGAAATCGATCGAGAGCCTCTCTCGCTCGCACCCACACCAATAATGCTGACTGGCAGCCAAGACTTTCCGGGTGTTGCGTTGTCACGGGGAGTGACACGCAATCCACCAGAAGGGCCCAGCACGCGTCGCTGCAGACAACCAAAAAATGAGCCACACCTTCCACCATCAAAATGGATTCTAATCTTACAGGGTGATGCTTTTGGTGTTTCAGAGGCTGAATCCGTGGGTTCCTCAAAGCCTCAACACGTTGGCCTGCGGACAATAGGAACAACGCGAAACCGACCAGCAGAAAATTCATCTCTTCTTAATTTTCACAGTGGGTGCAGGACAGGGTGCCGGATGTCGTTGCTCCAACTGTGTATGCTGTATATTGGGTTAAAGAGAAGAAACAACCGACGCGAAGTGAAGATCGCCGGCGCATGGATCGCCGCCGGTGTGATGCAGCGGCTCGTCCGTGGCGCCATCCGCCGTGGCGCGTGCAAGGCGGAGGAGAGAGTGGGTTAAAACTGTACAAAAACCGGCGCCACAGCGGCGGCGCGGCGGGTGTTTTGCCGGCTTCTGGGTTTTATTGCTCGGTGATGCGGCCCAAACGAAGCGGCGATTGTCACTCGCGAGGCGAAGATATTGGTTAGCTATAGTGCGGCCTCTGGGACCAACCCGACAGCTCACCGACAAAGTAGACCTCAATCGCATGGCGTAGTCTTCGATTCTGTCCTGTTGAGAGAACAAAGACGATGCGTTTCCAAATCGCTCAGCTCGTTGTGTTGCTGGTGTCGTTGTCCCAAACACTCTCCTTCAATGTCGACAGAAGAGCATCACCCCGCCTCTCGATGTCCCTTTCGGCGAATGGGAAGAAGAAGGTATTGACGCCAACGAGCCCCGTTTGTTTCATCGCGCGTCCTCACCCACTCGTTGCGTAGATTGTTGTGACTGGGTTGGGCGCTGTTTCGCCAGTGGCAATCGGGGCGCATAAAATGTTTGACGCTCTCTGTGAAGGGAAAAGTGGAATATCTCGACTGCCCTCGTGGGCAGATGAGTTCCCTGCACAGCTGGGCGCGACGGTGAAGAACTTCGATCCTAAGGAGCACGGCCTCAAAGGCAAAACGGTCTCTCGCAACGCTCGGTACACCCATTTCGCGATGATCGCTGCCCAGCAAGCTCTTCTCGATGGTGCGATAGACCTGTCTTCTATCGACAAGGAGCGGTTCGGAGTCATCGTGGGGTCCGGCATCGGCGGCATCGAGTGGTACGAGGACAGCGTCAGAGCCTTCGCGAAGACGGAGGAGGCGGAGTCGTCGTATCGCGCGCTGCGAGGCGTCAATCCGTTCTTGATCCCAGCTCTCATTTCAAACACCGCGTCTGGAATGATTGCCATTGAGCACGGCGCCAAGGGGCCGAACTACGCCGTCGCCACCGCGTGCGCCACCGGCTCGCACGCCATCGGCGCGGCCTTGAAGCACTTGCGGGACGGAGAAGCGGACGTGATGTTGGCGGTACGACGGCGCTTCTCGCGGTGTTGGCTGTGTCTGTGTAACGCGGGTGTTCCTCTGTCAGGGCGGAAGCGAGGCGGCCATCACCCCCGTGGCCTTCGCGGGGTTTTGTGCGCTCACGGCGATGGCGACGAAGTACAACGACGCGCCGGAGAAGGCGTCGCGGCCCTTCGACAAGAACCGCGCCGGCTTTATCATGTACGAATAGCAGCTTCAACGTCTTCGACACCGCGCTCACTGGTCCGTTGTCTGCAGGGGAGAAGGCGCCGGCGTCGTGATGCTCGAGACCGAGGAGCACGCCCTGAAGCGCAACGCGAAGATCTACTGCGAACTCGCCGGCTACGCCGCCAACTGCGACGCGCATCACATCACCGGTAAGGACCCGCTCGGAGTCGAGTCAGTGCCGCTCCTCTCACCGCTGCGACGTGACGTGTAGCCCCCGCCCCCAACGGCGAAGGTCTGCAGCGCTGCATGCGCCTCGCCCTGAAAGACGCCGCCGTGCAGCCCACGGAGGTGGGCTATCTGAATGCCCACGGCACGTCCACTTCGCTGAACGATGCGACTGAAACCGCAGCGATCAAGGCCGTTTTCGGTGAACACGCCACGTCGCGCGCTCTGAAGGTGTCGTCGGTGAAGAGCATGCTCGGGCACTCGCTGGGCGCCGCGGGCGGTCTGGAGGCGGTCGTGTGCGCGAAGGTCTTCGAGACGAACGTCGCGCCGCCCACGATGAATTGCGACGATCCTGACGTCGAACACGGACTGGACCTGGACTACCTCGCCAACAAGGCGCACGCGTTCGACGCCCCCGTCGAGGCGGTGGTGTCCGACAATCTCGGCTTCGGCGGGCACAACGCCGCGTTGGTGTTTCGGCGCTACAGGCCCTCGGCGCAGCTCTAGTCTCCCTCGTCCCTAATGTCTTTGTAAACGCGGTCTTCAAGCTTCTCGACCTGTCTCGATAGCGTTTGGGCGGTGAGGATCGGCACAGGTCACAGCGATGGTCGCCCAGCCGACGCAGCGCGGGCCAAACGGCGGCGGCGGCGGCGGCGGCGGCGGCGGCGGCGGCGGCGGTGATGATGATGGTGGCGGTGGTTTTGCGGCGGCGTTTGAGGGGCGTCGAGTCGCCAATGAAGGTCTCCGTTCTGTGGAGGGTCGAGCGTGGAGCCGCGTGCGCATCGTGCGGCGGATTCTCGTCGCTCCTCCGCCGACCTGTCGACCGGACGGGCCCGTCGATGGCCGACCACCGCAGCGTCCTCGATCGAGGCGCTCGGTCACTGCTCCCTCTGAAGGTAGAGGTGAGGTGGCGGCCCATCGAATGGGTTTCAATCGAATCGCTCGAGGGGTGACCGTCCGGACGTGGACGGCGAAGAGTCTCGAGGGGGGCCGCACCGCACCGCACCGCAGCAGAGGGACGACAGTGTTCTCGTTCGAGCGAGACGCCTGGACGCGTGCCTAATTGCTGCATTGCGTCCGCGCAGCTCACCAGTCTGTGTCGTCAGCTCAATCTCCTGGGCTAAGCGTCGAGCAGAGGTCGCCGACCTCCGATACCAACACCTGCACCCTCATTCTGCGTCGGAAAACGTCGGAAAACGTCGGAAAACGTCGGAAAACGTCGGAAAACGTCGGAAAACGTCGGAAAATCGCACAACCGTGTGGTGCACGCACAGATGCATCGAGCTAAGGAGGCATTACACTTTTCTACAGCAAGTACAACCACTTTCATCGACAACGACGTCGGCGACAAACTCCGTTCGCAGCGAACAACGGCCAGAGCGTCGCTCCCACAGGTCCGCTCCAGCACATTGGGCGCATCTCGTTCTCACGCATCCAGATTAAGCGTTGCGCCCGCACACGGGCCGAAGGGACGAGCGTGGAAGGGGCGCGAAAGTGCCCAGTTGCGGGTGGCGCAGTGGGAGGCGAAATGGAGGCGACAGAGCCGCGCGCGGCCCTTCCCCAGGCGAATTGGACGACGGTCGGCTGCTCGGTCGTGTGGCTGTTCGTTTGGCTTCGGTGTTTGCAAATCAGACGAATGGCCGGGCCGTTTCCGCTGTGTGCGCCGCCACCGGAAAGAGGCCGATCAGCCACTTTGCAGCTGGCGCACGATTTCGAAGAGCATAATCGGCGCGGCGGCGGCGACGTTGAGCGAGTTCTTCAGGCCAAACGTTGGAATATGCGCAACGGCGTCGGCGGCCTGCAGCACTCGAGTGTCGACGCCACTGATTTCGTTTCCGACGACCACCGCCAGGGGCAGCCGCTCTCGATACGGAATCTGATCGTAGCGCCGAGCACCGTCGGTGATTTCCAACGCGACGACGAAGTACCCAGCCGCTTTCAGTCGCTTCACGGCGGACATCACATCGTCGAAGTGCTCCGTGGCGACGCTATCGATCGCTTGGAAGCCAGTCTTCCGCAGTTTTTCTGACAGCGGCGGGTGCGGCGAAATGCCCGCCGTGATGACGCCGCGCAGACCCGCCGTGTCAGCTGTTCGAAACAGGGACCCAACGTTGAACGCGCTTCGTAAGTTGTCCAGAACCAACACGACGGCATGGGGCGAGGCAGTGTCGTCGTCGATGAACGATCGAGACGGACGTTTGTCGGTGGACAGGACCGGCGCAGGCCGATCGAGGTTTTTGAGGTGCTCGGCGCGGTCGGCGCGAAGAGCCCTCACGGCGTAAACTATTTGCTCAGCAGCCTGCTTGGCTTGTCGATCGACAGGCATTGGCAATTGAATACGATTCGCACGAGGAGCAACAAAGGACCGAGCAATCCGGGACGGCGAAGTACCCAGAAACTCCTCGCTGCCAAAGAGGGCGTCCACCGTCATGCCCTCGCAGAGACGAGGAAGCCAAACGCTAAGTGCCTCCAGTCGTTCCTTGTTGACTTCGCGGGGACGACTCGCCGACCCTTCCAAGTCTTCCGGGTCGTCGGTGACAACTCCTTGCGCACGACGTGAAAACCCACAAACAACGACTTTGAAACCGTCACCACTCGGCGAACTTTCACCAACGAGCCCTGTCCTTCCCGGGACTCTTACCGTGTGTTGGGTCTGGGGAATGCCGTCGTGTACTGGAATGAAAGCATCCAAGGCAGGGACGAAGATTAGGCCAAACTCACTGAGACTCAGCGGGACGGAGGAAGACGGATCACGCACTGCGCTATCACGTGGAAGACTATTTGATTTAATTGACGAAACAACACCATTCAGTAGTTGCTCATCCGAAGTCTCCTGCGACGTAGACTTATAGTCAAAACTGCGGATCCAAAATCGCGATCTCGACGACGACTGAGTGTTGATATCGATGGTTGGCAGCGCTGCAACTGCTCCAGGTGAGTTTATCCCGGACATCGAAAGCTTCAAGAAGTTCGGATAAGGCAAATGTTGGCTGAAGAAAGCCCTTCGAATTCGACGTATAAAGAGCCAGTTTTCCACGGCCAGCGACATTTGATGAGCGAGATGGTGTACGGCGGAAAAAAAGTTGGTTCCTTGATAAGTTTCGTCCTACTCTGAACCAGTCCTCGACTGTTTTGTTCACGTTTATCCACGGTGCATGTACACCATACAGTTTCGGGCTAACAAGGCGATGGCAACCGCTACTTTTGGGCTCATTCGGCATTCTTGGAAGTCAGGTGCTCGGTGGTGAGAAATGAGAAATGGTCACCAGAGAGACCATCATCGTCATCCCGCATCATGGCGTCAACGTGTCGTTTGTCTTTGTCGCGACATGAACAGCGACAGCGACAGCTTTTTCAAATCACCGATTCTCAACCGACACACGAGCGTCCGGGTCGATCTTGACAGAGAGGCTCTCTGTCAATCGTCGGCTGACTGTTACTCGTTTGCTGGGCGGCGCTTCCGATTCGATTTTTCTATTGCGACGAAGATGGCACACTTGAGCTATTTTCAATTTATGGGCGCCTTTCGTCGGCACGCCGTCTTTATATCACAGCCAGCAGCATTTCGTTATCATGAAGTTGAAGCGGTTTTTGCTCAGATATTATCCACCAGGTACATTCCGAGCCGCTCGAAACTTTTGGCAGTAGAGATTGAGCGCATGTTTTCGTTTCGTATCAGGCATTATTCTGGAATATGAGCTGCGAGACAAGACTCGAGAGTTGAAAGAAATCGACCTGCTCCACTTAACTCCAGAGTAAGGGCCATTGCAAAGCCGACAATAGGAACCCGTCTGACTTACCTGGTTCTATAGCTCCGATATCGATGTGATCGTGAACCAAATAGTGTTTGAAGAACCCCTCATCACGGAAAGCAAAAAGCCCCATCTGAGGCGGCTCATATACAGTACGGAATCGTCGATGCTTCATTCTCTTTTCCGTCTGCAGCGAGTCATCGTTGTTGTTGTGCCGTTCAGAGCTGATGGAGAAGCAGGAAGTGCACGACAGCGGGGACTTCTTTCTGTTCAAAATTCTTCGTGCGCACATCTTGCCCTTAACAAATTGCGCATTCAACAAGTCGGGCGATAAGTTCATCACGGGCAGTTATGACCGGACGTGCAAGGTGTGGAACACGATGTCTGGCGACGAGCTCCTGACGCTGGAGGGCCACAGGTGCGTTTCGATTTTTCTTGTTGCCAGTTTCCGACGCAGTTCTGACTCGAGGAAATTGACTTTTCTTTAGAAACGTTGTGTACGCGATAGCATTCAACAATCCGTATGGCGACAAAATCATCACGGGGTCCTTCGACAAAACCTGCAAACTGTGGAACGCCGAGACTGGTCAGCTATATCACACCTACCGGGGCCATGCCACTGAAATTGTCTGTTTGTCCTTCAATCCCCATGGGACCATGCTGGCGACGGGAAGTATGGACAATACGGCTCGGCTGTGGGACGTAGAATCTGGCGAATGTCTGCACACGCTGCTCGGCCACACGGCGGAGATCGTGTCGTTGGACTTCGACACCCAAGGGCAGCGGATCATCACGGGGTCGTTCGACAACACCGTCAAAGTTTGGGACGTGCGCAATGGTCGCTGTATTCACACGCTGTCCGGCCATCAAGGAGAAATTTCATCGTGCCAGTTCAACTTCGCGTCGGACTTGTGTATTTCCGGCAGCATCGACCGCACCTGCAAGGTTTGGGACGTCGGCTCCGGCACGTGCGTCCACACGCTTCGAGGACACAACGACGAAATCTTGGACGTGTCGTTCAACACCACGGGCTCGAAGCTGGTCACCGCCTCGGCAGATGCAAATGCTCGTGTCTACAACACGATGACCGGAGCGTGTTGCGCGATTCTCAACGGCCACGAGGGAGAAATCTCCAAGGTCACGTTCAATCCGCAAGGATCCCGCGTGCTCACTGCTTCGTCGGACAAGACTGGTCGCATTTGGGACGTCGAGTCCGGCGAGTGTCTCCAGGTGCTGGAAGGGCACACGGATGAGATCTTTTCGTGCGCCTTCAACTACGACGGCGACACGATCATTACAGGCTCGAAGGACAACACCTGCCGCATTTGGAAGTGCTAGGTTCGCGTATCGTATGTATTGACTTGAAAACTATCGCAGCTGTCGGAGCTGTTGTAAGAGAACTAATTTGCGAATTTGGACGACACCAACCCACAAACGCCCTCTGCTTCACAGGAGCACAGCACAGTACAGAAGAGCACAGGCTGGCTCACCGACCTATTCTACAGACGCGACGATGTCCACTTCTTCATTGCACACGCGTTTAGGTCTGTCGAAAACAACTAATTAATGGAAGCGATTGCATCAAGCTATTTTTCTAAACAAATACTGCGACATTCGCAACTCCGTTAGCACTTCCAAATGCGGCAGGTGTTGTCCTTCGAGCCTGTAATGATCGTGTCGCCGTCGTAGTTGAAGGCGCACGAAAAGATCTCATCCGTGTGCCCTTCCAGCACCTGGAGACACTCGCCGGACTCGACGTCCCAAATGCGACCAGTCTTGTCCGACGAAGCAGTGAGCACGCGGGATCCTTGCGGATTGAACGTGACCTTGGAGATTTCTCCCTCGTGGCCGTTGAGAATCGCGCAACACGCTCCGGTCATCGTGTTGTAGACACGAGCATTTGCATCTGCCGAGGCGGTGACCAGCTTCGAGCCCGTGGTGTTGAACGACACGTCCAAGATTTCGTCGTTGTGTCCTCGAAGCGTGTGGACGCACGTGCCGGAGCCGACGTCCCAAACCTTGCAGGTGCGGTCGATGCTGCCGGAAATACACAAGTCCGACGCGAAGTTGAACTGGCACGATGAAATTTCTCCTTGATGGCCGGACAGCGTGTGAATACAGCGACCATTGCGCACGTCCCAAACTTTGACGGTGTTGTCGAACGACCCCGTGATGATCCGCTGCCCTTGGGTGTCGAAGTCCAACGACACGATCTCCGCCGTGTGGCCGAGCAGCGTGTGCAGACATTCGCCAGATTCTACGTCCCACAGCCGAGCCGTATTGTCCATACTTCCCGTCGCCAGCATGGTCCCATGGGGATTGAAGGACAAACAGACAATTTCAGTGGCATGGCCCCGGTAGGTGTGATATAGCTGACCAGTCTCGGCGTTCCACAGTTTGCAGGTTTTGTCGAAGGACCCCGTGATGATTTTGTCGCCATACGGATTGTTGAATGCTATCGCGTACACAACGTTTCTAAAGAAAAGTCAATTTCCTCGAGTCAGAACTGCGTCGGAAACTGGCAACAAGAAAAATCGAAACGCACCTGTGGCCCTCCAGCGTCAGGAGCTCGTCGCCAGACATCGTGTTCCACACCTTGCACGTCCGGTCATAACTGCCCGTGATGAACTTATCGCCCGACTTGTTGAATGCGCAATTTGTTAAGGGCAAGATGTGCGCACGAAGAATTTTGAACAGAAAGAAGTCCCCGCTGTCGTGCACTTCCTGCTTCTCCATCAGCTCTGAACGGCACAACAACAACGATGACTCGCTGCAGACGGAAAAGAGAATGAAGCATCGACGATTCCGTACTGTATATGAGCCGCCTCAGATGGGGCTTTTTGCTTTCCGTGATGAGGGGTTCTTCAAACACTATTTGGTTCACGATCACATCGATATCGGAGCTATAGAACCAGGTAAGTCAGACGGGTTCCTATTGTCGGCTTTGCAATGGCCCTTACTCTGGAGTTAAGTGGAGCAGGTCGATTTCTTTCAACTCTCGAGTCTTGTCTCGCAGCTCATATTCCAGAATAATGCCTGATACGAAACGAAAACATGCGCTCAATCTCTACTGCCAAAAGTTTCGAGCGGCTCGGAATGTACCTGGTGGATAATATCTGAGCAAAAACCGCTTCAACTTCATGATAACGAAATGCTGCTGGCTGTGATATAAAGACGGCGTGCCGACGAAAGGCGCCCATAAATTGAAAATAGCTCAAGTGTGCCATCTTCGTCGCAATAGAAAAATCGAATCGGAAGCGCCGCCCAGCAAACGAGTAACAGTCAGCCGACGATTGACAGAGAGCCTCTCTGTCAAGATCGACCCGGACGCTCGTGTGTCGGTTGAGAATCGGTGATTTGAAAAAGCTGTCGCTGTCGCATGTCGCTTTTCATGTCGCAGGCGATAGCAGCGACAAACGACAAGTTGACGTCATCATCGCGTCACCGTGTTTGCGACCATCGACGGTCGACCAGGTCGATGCGCCAGGTGCAAAATAAGAAGAGGCAGATTCTTTCATTGTTCTCATCGAAGGTTATCCAAATCTTTTTGTTGATTTTTTATTTGTGAGAGACAGTGGTTGGATCCCTCTGATTTCTGTTCGATCACTCCGCGATCCTCGACTTAACTCACACGATACTGTCATCTCGAGACCATCTTATTTTCCTGATGGCGGATGCGCGCGACACCTCTCATGTCCTGATCCGATCAGCCTCTGAGGACGATTTAGATGAGCTTGTTGTCATTGAGATGAGGACGTGGGGGGACATCGCAGTCTCCAAAGACGTTCTTTCATCGCGTCTTCGTCGATCCCCGGGCGGACAATTTGCGGCCACAGTCGACGGCAGGATTGTCGGTTCCATCTACACTCAGCTCATTGACTCTATTGACGACCTTTTCACGTCTAATTTTGATGATCAAGGCGGCCTTCATTCCGATTCAGGTTCTATTCTGCAGTTGCTGAGCGTTGCCGTTGTGGACGAGTTTGCTCCGCTGCAAATCGGAAAACGTCTTAGAGACGAAGCGCTTCGGTATGGAGTGAAGTTGGGGCTTAAGGAGGCCATTGCGATGACCAGATGCTCTGCACCATCATCGAGCGTGTCGACCTATTGGAGGAAAGTTCTTTCCGGTGCGGATCCGACCCTCCAATTTCACTTATCCGCTGGGGCGACGGTGCTGGGCTGCATTCCAGGCTACCGCAAAGAAGATAAAGTCAACTTTGGCCATTCGGTCCTAATACAGTACCAAGATCTGAGTGGCCTTCCTCTGTTCGCTGCTGCGAGCGCGGTGAACACGACGGAAAGCGTCGTGTCGTACGACGGGCTGTCGCTCGATACCCTCTTCGATGCGATCAACGGCGTTCGCAGTGCTCTGCAAGTGAATTCGAATGTCTTACTGGACGAGTCCTTTGCTGATGCGCCATTCATGAGCATGGGGTTGGATTCCCTCGGCATGATGGACTTGCGAGGACGTCTGCAGGCGCTCCTCCCCGACGCTGCTCTCTCTCCAACGGTTCTGTTCGACCAACCCACTCCGCGGAGACTTTTGCAGTACATTGGCCATTCGAAGTCTGAAGCCGCCTCGAAGGAAGCTCCAAAGCGACGCCTATCTGTTGCGAAACCTGAGGCTGTCGACGAGATTGTGGTCGCTGGAGCGGCGTGCAGGTGTCCTGGCGGCGCAGACGACCCCGAGACGCTGTTTTCTCTGCTCTGTGAGGGCAGCGACTTGACGTCCGATGTGCCGAGAGAGTGGGCCGGTGCATGCAAGTCGCCTCGTGTGGGGCTTCTCAAAGGGTCGCATCTGGAGGCGTTTGATCCGGCGTTTTTCGGCCTCAGCGCAGCGGAGGCGTCGGCCATGGACCCGCACCAGCGATTGCTCTTGGAGGTCATCCACGAAGCTCTCGTCGATGCGAACGTGCTGGACCCAAACGTGCCTCTTTCAGCAGATTCCGCGCTATCGACTCGCCGCATCGGCGTTTTCGTCGGGGTCTGCAACAACGAGTGGATCCGCACGTCCGACCAGTCGCAGGGCGCCGCGCTGCTGCTGCCGTACAGTTCCTCCGCCCTGTCGATGTCCTCCTGCGCTAACCGCGCGTCCTTCGTATTCGGCCTCACAGGTCCCTCCATCGTCGTCGACACCGCGTGCTCGTCGTCGCTGGTGGCGCTGCACGTCGCGAGACAGTCGCTTCGAGACGGCGAATGCGACGTCGCCGTCGTCGCGTCGGCGGACCTGGTCTTGTCTCCGTTCTCCTTGCAGGTACTGCCGCTCCCACTCCGCCTCTCTGCGTTGTTCCGTCGCTAATCGCGGGGCTCCTCTTCCACAGCTGCGAGAGGCGTCGCAAATGCTGAGCGCCAAGGGGGTGAACCGGTCCTTCGGCGAGGGCGCCGACGGCTACGTCCGCGGCGAAGGCTGCGTCGCTCTCGTTGTGGGCGCGCCCAGACACTTCTCGACCGATCAGCAGCTTTATGCGAAGCTACTGGCCTCGGCGGTCAACCAAGACGGGCGATCCGCGTCCTTCACGGCTCCCAACGGACAGGCGCAGCAGGACTGCATCGTGTCCGCGTTGAACGAGAGCGCGTTGTCGCCGCGGGCGGTGACGTTCGTGGAGGCTCACGGGACGGGCACCGCCTTGGGAGACCCCATCGAGGTGTCCGCGTTGTGCGAGATCTTCCTGCGGCGAGGCGAGCGCGATGCGCCGCTGCTGGTGGGCTCCGTCAAGAGCAACATGGGCCATTTGGAGGGGGCCGCCGGCCTGGCCGGGGCGTTGAAGTGCCTGATGAGCCTGCGTCACCACCGACTGCCCCCCACCTTGCACGCCGAGCCCCTGAACGCGCTGGTGACCGAGACGATCCGCAAGTACGACGCCAGCGGGCGACTGGTGGCCTTCCCGCGCGAGGCGACGTCTCTCCCCGACGGCGCCATCTGCGGGGTGTCGTCCTTCGGCTCCGGCGGCACCAACGCCCACGTCCTCTTCCAAGGCGTGGCGCTCGCGTCGCCGCAGACCTCCGTCGCGTCCTCGCGGTCTCTGACCCCGCTGGGACGCACGCCGCTGTACTCGCCGAAGCGTCCCGGTCTCCCCGCGGCGACGACGGAGAAGTCTCCGACGCTGCTGCTGTTCGCCGGGCAGGGCCGCTTCCGCCTGAGGGAGTACCAGCAGCACTTCCACCGATCCGCCGCGTTCAGAGACGTCGTGCACGAGTTGGTGGCCGCCACGCCGACGCTGGGCGTGCTCGACAGCCTGCGCGCGCCCGGCGCCGTCGACGAGGACGTGTCGCCGCTGGTGCGGCAGCTGCTGCTCTTCGGGCTGCAGGTGTCGCAGTTCCGGACCTTCCTCAGCGCCGCAGCGGCCGACGACGACTGGATCCCCGCCGGCCATTCGTTCGGCGAGTTCGCCGTCGCGGTCGCAGCCGAGGCGATGACTGTTCCGGAGGCTGTGCGCCTCATCGCCGCTCGCGCGAACTTGTTGATGGCGGCGCGCGGTCGATTCCAGCAGCGATTCGGCATGGTGGCGCTGCGGGCGTCGCTGCAGCGAGTGGCTCCGGCGGTGGAGGCGACCAGCGGCATCTCCATCGGCGCGGTCAACGGCGCAGACTCCGTCGTCCTGTCCGGCGAACTGGCGCTGCTGCACCGATTCGCGCGCGAGACGCTGAAGATCGAAGGCCGCCAGCTGGACGTCGATATTCCCTACCACAGCGCCCACCTCGCCGCGGTCGCAGACGAGTTCGCCGCCATCGTTGACGCGGCGTTCGCAGCGGAGGACAGACGCGCCGACCGCCGGTTCATTTCGTGCGTCGACGGCGCGGCGACGTCGGCGACGGCGTTGCTTCGCGGAGGCTACTGGCACCGACAGATGCTGTCCGCCGTGCGGCTGGACGCCATCGCGGAGGAGGCGGTCGTGCGGCGCGTGTCGCGCATCGTCGAGTTCGGCGTCGACGATTCGCTCGTGAAGATCCTCGGTCGGTCGCTGGCGGGAGGATCGCCCATTCAGCTGGTGGCGGCCGCTAAGCAGTCCGCGGCAGCAGCGAAGGGCGGCGTCTTCCACCCCAAATATCGCGCGGCGAGGCTGCCCTGGCGCCGAGGCGGCGGTCCGTCTGCGGCGACAGAGCGGCCGGCGACGGTCGTCGTCGACGATGACGACGCCGCACCGGCGGACGCGGTCGCGGCGGTTCGGGTCATTTTGGCGGAGCACGCGTCCGCTGCGCGCAGCCCCGCGGACGTCCCTCTGGACGCGGCAGTGGCGGCGCTGGGCCTCGATTCGTTGGCGGCCGTCGCCGTGCGCAACGAGCTGGTCGCTCACTTCGGCTGCTCGGCGTTGAGCGTGGGCGACATTTTGCAGGCGCCCTCGGTCCGCGACCTGATCGGCAGCGTCCAGGCCGCGAGGACGGCGGTGGCGCGCCCGACAACCGCGGGCGACGCGGGCGACGTGGAACAGGCCGCCGTTCCCGCGTCGGCCCTGCAGCAGGCGATGCTGTTTCACTGTACCGCGCACTCGCAGCGCTCGTCGTTCCTGGAGACGTTCGTCTGGCGGGGCAGCGGCGCCCTTCGTGAGAGCGCCGTGCGCTCGGCGTGGGCGCAGATCGTCGCGCACTACCCCGTTCTCCACAGCGACTTCGACGCCCTCGCCCTCCCGGCGCCCACCCGAACGCGACGTGGCCGCGACCTGCGGACCGACTGGTTCTGCGCGGAGCCTTGCCCCGGAGAGCCGCGAGACCTGGAGCTGCAGCTGGCGCGAGTGGTGCGCGGCCACCGCCGCGACCTGCTGCGGGTCTCCGGGGCGCCGCTGCTGAAGGTCGGCGTCGTGCGCCAGGGCGCCGCCTGGTTCCTGGTCGTCACCGTGCACCACCTGGTTGTCGACGGGACCAGCATGAGCCTGCTGCTGCGCGACTTCTGCTCGCTGTACGCGACGGAGACGGCCAGCGGCGCGCCGCTGCGAGCGCACCGGTTCCACGGCTCAACCGACTTCCAGTCGTTCGCGGACCACCAGGCGCGCGTCATCGCCGGCCGCGCGGACCCGGAGGTGCTGGCGCACTGGTCGGCGTGGTGCCAGCAGCTGGCGGCGACGAAGGGCCCTGGTCGCGGTGGACAGCTGCGCCTCTTCCCCATCGACCTCGACGACGACGACGTCGTCCGAGAGACGAGGCACTTCCCGCGCGGCTTCGAGCAGCTGCACCGGCTGGCCGAGAGGTGCGACGCGCCCATCAGCGCCGTCTTCCACGCGCTGTTCTCGATCTACGTCGTCACGCGCGTCGACTCCCTGCCCCACACGTTGGTGCGGCTGGACGCCGACGGCACGCACCACGTCTGCTACGGGTCGACGGTGCTGGGGCGGTCCTTCCCCTCCGCGACGCCCTTCGCGCCGCACAAGGTCGTGGGTCCGCTGGTGAACTCGGTGCCCGTGCTGCGCCGCGTCTCGCTGGATCAGCAGCTGTCGGTCGTCGTCCAGCAGAGCCACCAGCAGCTGCAGGAGAGTTTGGCCTTCGGAGGGCTGCCGCTGTCGGCGATCCTGCAGCTGGCGCGACGCGAAGGCGTCGTCGGAGGCGGCGCGCAGCCGACGCTCTTCGACGTGCTCTTCGACTTTCAGCGGAACCACTGGGACCTGCGCCTCGACGAGGCCGGCGCGGTGCGCGCCGACTTCCACAGTCTGCTCGACCGCATCGGCTTCCCCTTGTCCATGCGCGTGCTGCAGGGCGCCGGCCCCGCCGGCGGGCCGTTCACCTTCGTCGCCACGTCCGAGACCAGCGCGTTCGGTCGGGCGGCGGTGAGAGACCTGCTGCACGGCTTCGTGTGGCTCGTGACGCAGCTGGACGAGCGCCTGGCGACTGGCGCTTGGCAGCTGGACGACGTGCGCGTGGCGGACGTGCTGGGCAGCCGGCCGCCCGTGCCGCTGGCCCCCCTCGACTGGATCGACCGATTCCCGCGCCGCGACGCCCCCGGCAGCAGTCCGCACGCCGCCCTCGTCGCAGTTCGCGAGCGCTCCGCGGCGCAATGGCGTGCGGCGCTGTGTGCAGCGCTGTCTCGCTTCACCGCGAACCGCAGCTGTTTGCTGCGCGTCGCCGTCGACGCTCCGCTCGGCGACCGCCTCCTGCGCGGCGCCGCCGATTCGCTCGCAGAGTCGTCGCTCGCCACCGACGCGGTGCTTCTGCGCTACGTGCGCGAGGACGCAGACGCAGACGCGACGCAGGCGCTGCGGAAGATGCAGTGGCTGGAGCTCGCCGCCGCCGTCAACGCGGACACGCCCGCGCCGCTCTTCGTCGAGGCGCCGTCGCCGTCGGACGCGGTGCTGGCCTCGGAGGCGCGCCCGCTCGTGTTCTCGCTCGTCGCGTCGTCGCAGCAGCTGCACATCAGCGCGCTGCCGTCGGTCCCCTCGCAGACCTTCGCAGCGCTGCGTCGGATGCTGGAGGCGCCTGCGGCCGCGGCCGCGGGCGGTTGGCCGCCGCAGAGCAGCGCCGCGAGCTATTCGCCGCTGCCTCTCGCCGCGCCACGCCCCGACGAGTCTCTCAGCGAAACGGCTCTCACAGGGCCCGCACCGTCGCTCGTCGCCTGGTCCACGGCCCGCCGCGCTCTGACGCTGACTCGCGATGAGCTGGCGCGGCTGAGTCGCGCGACGGCTGCGCAGGTGATCGAGTCGTTTCCGGACGCGCAGAAGGCGGCGAGCGGCGAGCTGGTGGTGGCGGTGGTGATGGAGAAGGGCTGGGAGCAGGTGGTGGCGGCGCTGGCGGTTCTGCAGGCCGGCGGCGCGTATTTGCCGATCGACGCGCGGACGTGGCCGGAGCAGCGCGTGCGGCAGGTGCTGCTGCTGTCGGGCGCCAGCGCGGTGGTGGCGCAGCGCTCGATGGTGCGCGCGGGCGGGGCGCTGAGTTGGCTGCCGGACGTGGCGGCGTCGTGCGGCTTGGGGCTGGTGCTGCTGGGCGACGAGGACGTGTCCTCTGCGGCGAAGGCGGCGGTGGACGCGGCGGCGGAGTCGGTGGACCGGCGGCTGCGGCAGTGGCAGGAGCGCCGAGGCGGCGTGCAGCAGCTGGCGTACCTGATCTACACGTCGGGCTCGACGGGCGTGCCGAAGGGGGTGCGCTGCCACCACCGCGGGGCGCTGAACACGATTCGCGATCTGAACGAGACGTTCGGCGTGGGCGAGGCCGATCGCGTGCTGGGCCTGTCGAGCCTGAGCTTCGACCTGTCGGTGTACGACATCTTCGGCATGTGGCAGGGCGGCGGCGCGTTGGTGCTGCCGTCGGCCAGCTCGGTGAGCCCTCCGGACCCGGAGCACTGGTACGAGCTGCTGGTCCAGGAGAAGGTGACCGTGTGGAACACGGTGCCGGCGTTCATGGAGCTGCTGGTGGCGCACTGCGAGTTCGAGGGCAAGCGCCTGCCCGCCGGTCTGCGGCTGGTGTTTCTGAGCGGCGACTGGATCCCGCTGACGCTGCCGGGCCGCATTCGCGCGCTGCAGCCGGCGGGCGCCTCGACGATTCGCATCGTGTCCATGGGCGGGGCGACGGAGGCGGCCATTTGGAGCAACCTGTACGAGCTGGAGGAGCGCGGGCTGCCCGAGGGGTGGCGCAGCGTGCCGTACGGGCGGCCCATGCGCAACCAGACGATGTACGTGCTGGACGACGCGCTGGAGCACTGCGCGGAGTGGGTTCCGGGCGTGCTGTACATCGGCGGCGTGGGCGTGGCGGACGGCTACCACCGCAACGAGGAGCGAAGTCGGCTGCAGTTCGTGACGCACCCGGTGACGGGCGAGGCGCTGTTCCGCACGGGCGACTTGGGTCGGCTGCGGCCGGGTGGGCTGTTGGAGATCTTGGGCCGCGAGGACCTGCAGGTGAAGGTGAACGGCTTCCGCATCGAGTTGGGGGAGATCGAGAAGGTGCTGCAGAGCCACGAGGCGGTGCAGGCGGCGGTGGTGTGTGTGCAGCAAGGGGCGCTGTGCGGCTTCGTGCTGCGGCGGCAGGGGGCGGGGTCGGCAGAGGGCGAGGACGCGTCGGAGAGGGCGCTGTTCGGCGAGCTGGAGGCGCTGTGTCGTGCGCAGCTGACGGAGTACATGGTGCCTCGCCACTGGGCCACGATCGCCGAACTGCCGCTGAGCGCGAACGGCAAAGTGGCGCGCGACAAGCTGCCGCTTCTGACGCAGATCGCTGCAGCTGCGGGCGATGTGGACGCTGTGCCATCGTCGGAGGACGAGGGCGTGTCGGAGCGCTCCGCCATTCTGCGCTCCGCGTTCGCTGCGGTGTTCGGCGTGGCGCCGGAGACGCTGACGATGGCGTCGAACTTCTTCGCGCTGGGCGGCGACTCGCTGCGCTCGCTGCAGGTGGTGGCGCGCTGTCGCGCGGAGGGGCTCGTCGTGTCGGTGCCGCAGATCTTCGAGCACCAAACGCTCCGCGAGATCGGCGCCGCCTCGCAGCTCGCGATAGAGCGCGGACCGGTCGTGCTCGGGACGTCGACGGAGGGTCCCGCGGACGGGCGCAAGACCGAAGTGTCCAGCGCCATTTTCCACATCGCCGCGCCGTCGGTCGCGCTCGACGAGTACCCGCTCATCGGGATCAACAAGGCGCACTACGTGGGCCTGCACACCTCGTCCTTCTCGTCGGGCGGCCTCGCGCCGCAGATCTACTTCGAGTGGGTCTTCGACGGCGCCTCGTTCCCGTCGTCGTCGCCGGACGCCTCGTCGGTCAACGAGCTCGACGTGGCGGCGCTCGAGCGGGCGATCAACCGCTTCATCGAGCGGCACCGAACGTTCCAGAGCGTCGTCACCGAGCGAGGGACGATGAAGCTGGTGACGCCGCCGCCGCGCTTCGCGCTGCAGGCGGTGCACCGCTTCGGCGGCAGCGAGGCCGACGCGCTGGCGCAGTTCTTGGCGACGCGGCAGGAGATGATGATTCGCGGCCCGTCGCCGTTCGAGTGGCCGCTGTTCGACATCCGCGTCACGGAGCTGTCGGCGGCGCAGTCGGCGATCCACGTGGTCGTGTCGCTCTTCCTCCTCGACGCGATGAGCGACCTCATCTTCCGCCAGGAGCTGTCGGCGCTCTACCGCCGCGAGGTGGCGGGCCCGTCGGCGGCGACCGAGCAGCTGCTGCAGTGCGGCGAGGTGCAGTTCTCGCAGTACTCGCTGGCGATGGAGGCGCTGCTGCCGGCGACGGACGAGTACCGCCGCGCGAAGGACTACTGGTTCGGCCGCATCGACGACCTCCCGTCGGGACCGCGGCTGCCGCAGCTCGAGCAGTGGGAGCGAGACGCGCTGCAGCAGCGCGACGTCCAAGAGACCCGCTCGCAGGGCCGCTTCACCAATCGACACCGCTGGCTCACGCAGGCGGAGTACTCGCGTCTGCAGCGCAACTGCGCGACGCACGCGGTCACGACGCCGGCGGTTCTGCTGGCGGCCTACGCCCTGTCGCTGCGGCGGTTCAGCGCCAACAAGAGCTTCCTGCTCAACGTGCTGCTGTGTCTGCGGCACCAGGTGCACCGCGACGTCAACAAAATGGTGGGCAACTGCTCGTCGACCGTGCTGTGCGCCGTCGCGCTGGAGAACAAGCGCGACGACGAGCTGTCGCTGCTCGACGTCGTGCGGCTGCTGTCGCGGGAACTGGCGCGCAACTTGGAGCACGCGGCGATGAGCGGCGTGGAGGTCATGCAGGAGCTCAACCGGCGCAGGGGCAACACCTTCCAGGCGGTGGCGCCCTTCATCTTCACGACGCCGATCGGCGTCGAGCGCGGCAACCAGCTGGTCGCCTCGCGCGACTGGATCTTCCAGGAGACGTTCTTCTCCGAGCGCGTGCCGCACACCGCCTGCGTCAACGCGATCAAGGCCGACCCGTCTGGCACCGCGTGCGCGTCGATGGACTTTGTCGAGAACGTCTTCCCGAAGGACGTCGTGGCGGGGCTGTTCGACACGTACTCGGCGCTGCTGGACCTGCTGTGCTGCGAGCACAGCTCGCTGTGGACCAAGCCGCTGTCCGCGTCGCTGCCGCGCGCGACGACCGCACCGATCTACTCGACCGTGCGCCTCCCCGTGCCGGCCGCGACCGATACGCTCAACGTCAGTCCCGTGACCAGCAACGGCACGGCCCTCTCGGCGGTGGTGGCCGATGCGCCGTCGATGATGACGCTGACGCGCGATGAGCTGGCGCGGCTGAGTCACGCGACGGCTGCGCAGGTGATCGAGTCGTTTCCGGACGCGCAGAAGGCGGCGAGCGGCGAGCTGGTGGTGGCGGTGGTGATGGAGAAGGGCTGGGAGCAGGTGGTGGCGGCGCTGGCGGTTCTGCAGGCCGGCGGCGCGTATTTGCCGATCGACGCGCGGACGTGGCCGGAGCAGCGCGTGCGGCAGGTGCTGCTGCTGTCGGGCGCCAGCGCGGTGGTGGCGCAGCGCTCGATGGTGCGCGCGGGCGGGGCGCTGAGTTGGCTGCCGGACGTGGCGGCGTCGTGCGGCTTGGGGCTGGTGCTGCTGGGCGACGAGGACGTGTCCTCTGCGGCGAAGGCGGCGGTGGACGCGGCGGCGGAGTCGGTGGACCGGCGGCTGCGGCAGTGGCAGGAGCGCCGAGGCGGCGTGCAGCAGCTGGCGTACCTGATCTACACGTCGGGCTCGACGGGCGTGCCGAAGGGGGTGCGCTGCCACCACCGCGGGGCGCTGAACACGATTCGCGATCTGAACGAGACGTTCGGCGTGGGCGAGGCCGATCGCGTGCTGGGCCTGTCGAGCCTGAGCTTCGACCTGTCGGTGTACGACATCTTCGGCATGTGGCAGGGCGGCGGCGCGTTGGTGCTGCCGTCGGCCAGCTCGGTGAGCCCTCCGGACCCGGAGCACTGGTACGAGCTGCTGGTCCAGGAGAAGGTGACCGTGTGGAACACGGTGCCGGCGTTCATGGAGCTGCTGGTGGCGCACTGCGAGTTCGAGGGCAAGCGCCTGCCCGCCGGTCTGCGGCTGGTGTTTCTGAGCGGCGACTGGATCCCGCTGACGCTGCCGGGCCGCATTCGCGCGCTGCAGCCGGCGGGCGCCTCGACGATTCGCATCGTGTCCATGGGCGGGGCGACGGAGGCGGCCATTTGGAGCAACCTGTACGAGCTGGAGGAGCGCGGGCTGCCCGAGGGGTGGCGCAGCGTGCCGTACGGGCGGCCCATGCGCAACCAGACGATGTACGTGCTGGACGACGCGCTGGAGCACTGCGCGGAGTGGGTTCCGGGCGTGCTGTACATCGGCGGCGTGGGCGTGGCGGACGGCTACCACCGCAACGAGGAGCGAAGTCGGCTGCAGTTCGTGACGCACCCGGTGACGGGCGAGGCGCTGTTCCGCACGGGCGACTTGGGTCGGCTGCGGCCGGGTGGGCTGTTGGAGATCTTGGGCCGCGAGGACCTGCAGGTGAAGGTGAACGGCTTCCGCATCGAGTTGGGGGAGATCGAGAAGGTGCTGCAGAGCCACGAGGCGGTGCAGGCGGCGGTGGTGTGTGTGCAGCAAGGGGCGCTGTGCGGCTTCGTGCTGCGGCGGCAGGGGGCGGGGTCGGCAGAGGGCGAGGACGCGTCGGAGAGGGCGCTGTTCGGCGAGCTGGAGGCGCTGTGTCGTGCGCAGCTGACGGAGTACATGGTGCCTCGCCACTGGGCCACGATCGCCGAACTGCCGTTGAGCGCGAACGGCAAAGTGGCGCGCGATCGGCTCCCGTCGCTGGTCTCTGCCGATGGGCGTGAGTCTGTCGGTGGCGATGTCAAACTGTCCAATCGAACCGTGTCGGCGTTCGGGCTGTCCGTTTTGGCACTGATCGGGGAGGTGTTGCGCGTGTCGCCCGACACTCTCAATCTAGAGTCGACGTTCTTTGCGGTAGGCGGAAACTCGCTGACGGCTATCCAGCTGTTGTTCTCGCTGCGGTCGCAGCTGAGGGTCAATGTGTCGGTCCAGGAGCTGTTTTCTGTGGCCTCGGTGCGTGCGTTGATAGATCTGGCCGAAGAGCGCTGCTCGCAGCAGCAGCAGGAGGTGGTGGTGGCCAATGTGCAGTTAGATGTCACGGAGCTGTGGCTCTCTCCAGTGTCGCGAGAGCGGGGGCTTCTTGTTCTGTTCAATCCGGCGGGAGCTTCTGGGCTGTGCTATATGGATTTGGTGTCCGCGTTGTCGCCGTACTTCCGTAGCGTCGATCGAGTCGTTGTTGTCGACGACGGCGCCGTCGCACACGGGCGGCCTTTCTTGTTCAAGTCGATCGAGGCAGTCGCCGAAGCCGCGGTGAGCCTCTTGCAGCAGCACGGTTTACTGGACGGTGAGGACGGTGGAAATCTTGTGTTCGGCGGGTGGTCGTATGGAGGGGTCGTTGCCTACGAGGTAGCTCAGCGTCTGTCTAAGTTGGGCTCCAAGCGTCCTCAGGCGTTGGTTCTGTTCGATGCTCCTCTCGAGGCATCGGTAGTGGACGAGCCTTACGCTGCGGAAGACGCTGCCAACCAGTCGGATACCGATGACTCTCACATCGTTTCCCGAGCGAATAATCATTTTGAGCTGTGCACGCAAATGCTTACCAACTACCACAAGGCGGTAGCGTTGAGGACGTTCGTTCCTCCTTGCACAGTCATTGATTGTCGTCCTGTAGAGGCCTCTCTACATATCAACCAGAAGGACTCAGCTTTGGTCAAACGCTTCACTGTTGAAGGCTCCCACTGGACAATGCTGTATGGGCAAAACGCACTTAGCCTCGCAGCTGTCCTCGAGAAGCTGGACGTCGTTTGAACTGATGGGTAAATGGTAGCGTTCAGATTAGTTAATCTTTTATTCTTTTTTCATACACTGCGTCGCCTTATCCACTTTCGATGATGTGACGTTGTTGTGTACATTTTTTACGCATATTTTTCGCGTCGTCCACTTTGTTTGCCCGCAAGCCATTGTGTTTGTCTGAGCAACTCCATGTGGTCTTACAGATCACGTTGAGTGGCTCAGTTTCGTAGTAAGTACATCGTTTAGAGTAGTGACTGTAGATAAGATTATAAGCCGGTTTACCTAGTGCAACGCATGAACGTATGGAACTGATACCGTTTAGGTTAGGGTTAGGGTTAGGGTTAGGGTTAGGGTTAGGGTTAGGGTTAGGGTTAGGGTTAGGGTTAGGGTTAGGGTT
>SMOI01000373.1:0-29523 GCA_008000375.1 Poteriospumella lacustris
CGTCGTCGTCGTCGTCGTCGTCGTCGTCGTCGTCGTCGTCGTCGTCGTCGTCGTCGTCGTCGTCGTCGTCGTCGTGAACACCCTATGGAAATGGTGGACCAGAGGAGTGGTCGGTTATCGTATTTCTTTGTTGCAGTTTATGGTAACTGTATGCATGTGAGCTCACAACAACCCCTCAGAACGGCATCCCCATTATTGATCACTTTATTGTAGTTTCGAGATGGAGTACAAGGTGATTCTCTTTTATCGGTATGTCGCGATTGACCAACCGGAAGTCCTGGAGAACAGCCTCCGGGCGAAATGTGAGGAGTTGTCCCTTTTGGGACGTATTCTCCTTGCTACCGAAGGTATCAACGGTACATTAGCTGGCTCTCGTGAAAATGTGGATGCATTTGTTTCTTTCATGGTCAGTGACGATCGCTTCTCAGCCATCGATTGGAAAGACTCTTTTGGCGCGGGGAAACTTCCTTTTCCGGTTCTCTCTGTTAAGATTGTGCCTGAAATAGTTTCTTCTGGCTCACGAGGGAAACAACTCAAAGATACAATGCATTTCGACCCAGCTACATTCGGTGGTTTAGCAGAAACGGGCAAGCATTTAACTGCCGAAGAGTTTCACCGTGGTCTGGACGATCCCAACTGTGTGTTGCTAGACATTCGCAACCACTTTGAATACGACATTGGCCATTTTGAGAATGCTGTCAATATTGGAACCTATACCTACGCTGAGACGTTTGATAAACTGGATTCCCTCCTCAGTATTCCACCAGCAACGACGCAGGCACCAACGGAGCCCGAGCCACCGGTACCAGCGGACAAAAAGATTTTCATGTATTGTACTGGTGGTGTGCGATGCGAAAAAGCATCCGCTTATTTGCGCAATCGTGGCTTTGAGAATGTGTACCATGTAAGTCGTCCATGCTATCAGCGCTGTGATCTGTTGGATGAATATAGCAGTTGATGTCCGAACCGGTCTGCGTTTGTTTGTTTGTTTGTTTGTTTGTTTGATGTACATACAGCTACAAGGTGGTATCCATCGCTATTTGCAAGCCTATCCCGATGGTGGGAAATTCGAAGGTAAAAACTTTGTCTTTGACAGTCGAGTCGCTATGGGTCCCGATGGTGAAGTAGCAGGTACTGCAGCAACTACTACGAACGCTACGAAAGTTGTGGGTCATTGCATCGATTGCAATTGCAACTTTGATCGCTATTCGGGCAATATTGTATGCACGGTGTGCCGTCAACCAGTTCTGGTTTGTGATGAGTGTGTTCGAAGCAATCCGTTCCCGAATGAATACTACTGTATCCGCCACAGGTATGCCTTTTGTCGTCGATGAAGATGAAGATGAAGCGCGTTTCCTCATTGGTGTCTGCGCGTGTTCTGTTCTCTTGCTGTAGAGACTTGAAAGGAATTTATTTGACGATTTTGGACAACAAGTCTATCGAAGAACTGCGTCACCAACGGGATGCATTGCGGCAGCTGTTGGACTTGTCGTTGGCGCTGGCGAACGAAAAGAAAAGTGAAAAAATTCGGCTGCGTATCGAGCGAAGTCGCCGTCGTCATGAGCAAGAAATGAACAAAAGACAACGGACCGAAGCTTCTGTGACGGAAGAAAGCAACGCCGTTGAAGAGCAGGAGGCACGTGTATCCATCGACGAAGATCCTCGAGACGATGTCGACGCTGAAGACGCAACGAATGACCAAGCCGCTCTTTCGCTCATCAATGAAGGCAAACATCGACGGAAGACTATTCGCAAGCAAATCGACCGCTTGAATGAAAAGATTGACGTCTTGGAATCCTTACACGCCCGAAAATTGCTCGAAGAGCCGGTCTTACCGAACCCCAAAGCCCGTTGTGGCTATGGGTTTTGGGAGTCGTAAACTCTTTTCTTGGCCCATTTGTCCTCTGTACGGGTGGTAGTGTTACATATCATTGTTCTGGTTTTGTTTATACATCCATCATCCTCTTCTGGTGCACTGCTGACTGTTACGAGCAGCGACCAGGGAGAGAGGTAGGGTACAGTAGGTGTTGGTGTACTGGTATGTGGGTGGGTGTGTAGAGGTATTCATCTAAGTGAACCTTTCTTTAGCATACATTTGCACGGTTTGTATGTCAAAATTAGACTTTTATGTAACAGTTGGTGTGGCAGTGGACAAGAGAACTGGCGATAGGCGGGAATCGTCACGATTGGAGGCATCGTTTATCACCATATATATATATCGTGAGTCAAGGTTATCCTCATCTCTTTCAAACGAAAAACAAAAATGGAGTTTATGGACAGAGATGATGATTTGGAAGAAGACAACATTTGGGTGGCGGTCTCGAATGGTGATTTG
Source organism: Poteriospumella lacustris (assembly GCA_008000375.1). Taxonomy (NCBI): domain Eukaryota; class Chrysophyceae; order Chromulinales; family Dinobryaceae; genus Poteriospumella; species Poteriospumella lacustris. The sequence goes on from SMOI01000373.1 coordinate 2,336, forward strand.
GATCGTGTGAAAGAAATGTTGGCATCGGGTGTGTCTCCAAATTCACAAGATGAGCACGGCTATTCTCCTCTGTAAGTGATGTAATTGTGTCTTAGTTGCAAAGATTCGTTTTGATTCACTCGTATGGATCCTTGAACAGACATGCGGCCGCCAGTTACAATCAAACGGAAATCATCGAGTTCCTCATCAAAGAAGCTGGTGCAACGGTCGATATTCGTGACAACGATGGCGATACTCCTCTTCTCTTTGTCGAAAAGCCCGAAATTTACGAACTCCTCGTGTCACTGGGTGCGGATCCCACGATCCGTAACAACAGCGGAGAAAGTTTGGTGGAGAAAGTTGTCGAAGATGAAAACGAAGAAATGGTGGAGTATTTGATCAGCCGAGGTATCATCGGTGACACAGCGCTAATTGAGAAGCTTCGTGAACATTTTGCTAGCGGTGGCATGGAAGAGTTCAATGGAGAGTATACAATGATGGAGGAAGATGGCGAAGAGGAGGGTGGCGACGAGGATGAAGCTGGTGGTGAGAGAGATGAGACCAACGATCAACCGTAAATGCTCGTTTTTGTTATGACGACCAGACACACATGATGTAAATGTAATTAGAATGAAGTTAGACTGTCATTGTTGCGGAAGATGTTGATATTTCTTAGGGGAAACTCGCCGGGGACTCGAATCAAATCCTCCAAAAAGTTGGGGCTATTGTCACGTTCATGTCTGTTTCCAAGCCGAAGTCGCAGATCGGAACCAAGCTACAATGAAAGAAAGGCATTCAAACAGTGATCAATCATATTTCTCCCTTCAGAATTGTAGTTTTTACCTGTGTTTCGGTAGTTTCATGACTGGTTTCGGTTGTCCAACGAAGATGACGACATCGTTTTCGTGTCCTGTGTATGAAGTGATGTCGATTTCGACGACCGATGAACTTTTTGTGGACGGACGAGTCTGAAATTCTCGGTTAATGGCAATCCTAAGGCAATTCAAACAAAATTCTGATGGGAGTACACCATATGAGTACAAAATGTTCTCGTAGGCGCACGATAGGAAGTCTTACCGTCCATGGCAGAGGAGTTCGACAATGTTATCAGTTCTTCCTCAATTGACGAGATATCTGCAATATTGAGGTACTCTCTTTGCAGAATGTAGTGAAATAAATGAAAAAGAGTGGTTTTCTCATCCTGCCTTGCAGCTTCCTGGGGCATTGTTCCGGTCCGCAGTCGCGCGATAGGCAGACTTGTGCGAAATGAAATGATGGCGAGCACGAAGTCCTCCAATGATGTTGCTTTCTGATATATGTTGAACAATGCTACTTCCAAGACAGCATCCATTACAGACTCGAACTGTGTTGGGATGGGTATACTTTCATTGCTCGATTGTGCGTGAGCTTCGGCTTTTTCCAACGATGGGCAGAATTCGGTGGTATCCGTCGGAAGACTCACGGGAGACACCACATTCCGATTTAGAGAAGAACTGGAACTCATGATATTCGAAGTGGAATGCGCTGGCATGCAGTAGCCAGACAGCATTGGAAGAGTATCGTCGTCCATTTCCAGGACATCATCTATCTCATCCATTTTTCGTCGGGATACAAACTCCTTGAATCGTCACACACAAAGCGACTGATGTCAACGAAACGAATTGAATTACTCAACGCTTCTTTTCCAATGATGATGGTTCCATCTTCCACTGACGAGTGATCCCGAATCGATCAACTGTTGAGATGGCGGGGATTCATGACTCGAGCTACACCCAAACAACGCAGGCCGTTCCAAACTATGGGGCCATGTCTCTCTCTCTCGTCTCTCGCCTCTTCATTCATTCATCATGTGAAAGCAGCTTTCTTCCTTCTTGTCAACAGATATATTCCATTGTAGTTCTCATCCATGGGTGATCATCAATCGCGTTGCTATCATTAATCATCACAACAAGGCCGACCCAACACGTTGAAGGACATGAGACTTTGGTGTAGTATCCGCTGTAGTAGTCGTCTCGGTTCACCAATACTCCTAGTGCGGAGAGACTATACGAAGGCGAAGTTTGAAGTTACGAAGTTTGCAGTTGGGATTTCCCGTCACAATATTCAGTTGGTTGATGATAAGGCAGGATGGAGAAGGGTCATTGAAGAGCTGAAACAGGAGAAGGTGGTTGGCTTTGATACTGAAGCCAAACCAGAATTTTCAACCTCCAGCAAAACGAACGAAAGAAAAACATCTCCTCATCTCATTCAGTTTTCGACCCGGAAAACAGCATATCTATTGTCAACTCTGAATGTATTCGAAAATAAAACGGAAATGGCGGACTTATTATCGCAAGTTTTGACGAACAAAGCCATCGTCAAAGTTGGTTTCGCCTTGCGCCAAGATAAAGAAACTCTTTCCAACAACTATGGAGTTAAATTGACTGAGGCGGTGGATTTAGCTGTTGAATTATCAACCAGAAAATTGGTTTGTAGCCTCGTTAGTGCTGTCCAAGAGTACCTTCACGAGCCTTACCAAAAGCGCAAGCGCATCACCATGTCAAATTGGGCTCAGCCATTGAGCAACTATTCTCAGGAGATGATAGAGTATGCTGCCAATGATGCGTACTTGGCACTTTTGGTGTATGACGCTTGGATAAGAAATGGGAAGGTGGTCCTGCCGATACCCAGTCATGAGGCTCACCATGAATTGATGCTACAACAACGAGAGGCGAAGCAGAAAGCCAGAGAGGAAGGAGAACGAAAACGAAACGAAGCAGCGGGTGTCGTAGCAACCGACGAAACAGTCACAAAAGCAAATGGCGCCACGCGCTAACCATCGTGAGCAGACACAAAATTCACGAAACCAAAGCGTGCGACGACGTCATGGGCAGAGTTGTCTTTCACTGCGAAATCGTCGAAGCTACTGCGACTACCAACGCCTCCGCTGTACTTGCTGTGCTTGTTGCACTTGTTGTGACTTCCTTGCGTACTGTAATTGTGGCGCAAACTGGCTGCTGCTTTCATAGTCGCTGCTTTGGGACGAACAAGGGGAAACCCCCCAGCGGTATAGAGTAAGATTAATACCAAACTTTGGCAGTCTGTTACTCGTACCGCGGGGGTAGAACAAAACGTAAAAATGCACAAGGTCGGTACAAGGCACGATAGGGCCGGGAAACAGCTAAAAGAAAAGTTACATTTTGTCCTTCAACAACAACTGCAACTGAACGAGATGTTCTGCTGATGTTCCACGTTTTCGCGCCAACTTGTCGTAGAAAATGCAGGATGCGTCAAGCGCGGTTCCCTGTGTCAAGGGTACGTGATATCCCTTTGGTGTCACCGTTTTGCGTAGATAGTCCAAAAAGTCGTCTAGGTTTAAATTATTGGAACCTGAGGATAGTACTTCTGCGAAATATTGCTCCACTTCCGTTTGCAACTGTTCGGAACTGTATTCCAACGGAGGATGGCGCTCTTCTTCAGCGAAAGCGGCATAAAGCGCTATGGTGGACGGGAAAAGAAGGACAAAGACGAACACAACAACCAAAGAAAAGCAGATGATCACCTTAATGGCCAATGCGGATTGAAATCGAGGAGTTAGCAAAAAGTGACAAAAGATAGCAGAGCTGAATGAATATGCCCCGATAGCGAAAAAAAAGTAAGGAAACCGGGCCAGAATGCCCAAATTCTTTCTGAACATGATTACCCGCGTGTCGTTTCCAGCTTCATTCGCCATAAGAATGAAATAAACACACGCCAACGTCGACAGAAACATAGCTGAAATTGCAATCGAGTACGTCACGTCGAAGTAGTCGTGAAGAACGTGGCGATCGACGGGAATAACGATTCGATCCCAGATGCCCATATGCACGCTGAGAGTAAAGCCATCATCTGGAATGTTGAGTTTGTTGGCTTCTTCGTAATACAATGGAATGAAGGTAGTCACTAGTAACGCACTGATCAGCGCCAGATTTACGTTCTCCCCGACAAATTGATCATAAGCACCGTTCTCATCATCGTCTCGGAGGGACAAGAAGTCGCCAACAGATGCGAGAAGGATAGCTTTGAAATAACTTAGAAAATTGTGACGATACTTCTTCTCCACGGAACCGCCTTTCCGTGGCTTTTGTTCGACCGCAATTCTGGCCGACATTTCCGATTCTTTGGGTCACTTAAGCGATTATTTCTCCTTATGCTTCTGTCTGGAATCGAATATGCGGACTGATGGGCGAGGAGACTTGGTCATCATCATGAAAAATGGGTAACGGAAACGTGTTCCCTGCTGAGAAACGGCCAAATCTGGGACGCCTGGGAACCTTTGGGTAAGTTGGGTATATTTGGGTTTCCTGCTCAGCTGGGGGTTAGCGATAAGCGGTGAGCGGCATGCGCCCAACACCGGATCCGCCATACGCCGCCGTGGCGGTCGATGTCACCCCAGTGGTCCCCCGTTTTCCCGCGTTGCTATACGTTTTCGCGCATGTTCACGCCCCACAACCGGTTTTCCATGCCCTTCTGGGTGTCACCCCGGTCTGAGCGTGTGTGGTACGTGACCAGCGTATCCCGCTGACCCGTCCACATTCGTGCCAACACGGTCGTCTACGCCGGCAGCTCGGCCTTCTTCAGCGCTCCCCGAGCGGTACAGAGTAATCGAGCAATAGTCTAATACTCGTGGGGCTTCAGCACCAAGAGTTGATTTCGATGTTGGAGCACTATGCGGCCTGTGTGTAGTGCATAAACCTCCCCATTTTTCGTAAACAAACATAGTGATGTCATTTGTCGTACTTCATAGTTGATGAGATGTACACAGATTATGAAAAACAAAACAGTGACAAGAGACACTGCTGGCATCTCACTCCCCTCACGAACCAACCCCACAAACCGATTCTCGCACCACCGCACCGGCACGTTGAAATACACATGTACACAAGCAAACAATACGTATGAAAACGAAACGTGGGGCAATGCTAACAACACGTAGTGCGGTGCAACAATATGACCACCAGCATCAGGTGCTGGGATTGTCGTCACTGCCTGAAGATGCATGGACAACACCGTGTCAAATACCCACACGCACACACGCACACAGAAGCCAAAGAACTTGATGAACGCCATTCTCATTCATTTCAAGGATTTCGCGGATTTCATGCTGCCTTGGTTCGCGGAGATGCCACCCACACCACCCACACCACCGACGCCCATGGAACCGACACCCATCGCGCCTGCCCCAGGCATCATACCAGGCATACCACCCATCATATTGCCTCCGTTGGGATTGATCATTCGCATTTGGGTGGGTTTGGCTTTGCCCGTCGGTTCTTCTTTCGGTTTAATGACTTGCATCACACCGACATTGGGTTGCCGATTGAATTTGGCGTTGTAATTCTCTTCCCGATTGAGCATTTCACGTTTGAAGTACATCATTTCTTCCCGTGTGCGTGTGACCAATTCATCTTTGTCGATCATTTCTTGTTCCAGTTGTCGAATACGCGCGATATCCTCCGGCCGCGACTCGCGGGCCAAATACCGATCTTCCAACAATTTGTATTCTTTCGCCACTTCGCGCAACTTCTCTTCGTACGATTGTTTCAATTGTTGGGTATCCATGCGCATGCCCTTGAGTTCCAGTTCATAGCGTTCCATGACTTTCAACATTTCACGTTCGGCCGTTTCCTTTTCTTTCCGCAGGGCCATCTCCTGATCCCGCGTCATCGTGTCGCGTTCCAAAATGAAATGTTCTTCCCGACGATGCCGTTCGTTGCGTTCTTCGGTCAACATGTCTTGCAGTGTCTTGATTTGTGCTTGTGCTTCGGCAAAGCGGGCTTTCAGGCTGTTCAATTCTTGTTGTAATTTGTCCGTCGCGGCGTCGTGTTCGGCCCGTAATTTCGCTTTGGCCGCGTCAAATTCTTCCTCCTGCGCTTTCAGGGCATTCTTCTTCACCGTCGTCAATTCTTGTTCTTGTTGTAACAAGGCACGTCGTACGGCTTCTTCGCCATTCAATTTCTCTGATGCAATCGCACGTTCTAACGCATGGGCGGCTTCCTCTTGATTCGTCGCGATCAACCGTTGTAACCGTTCGACTTCGGTCGCATGGGACGTCAACAACAGTTGTTCCTTCTGGTCGGACGATGATTTCCACTCGCGTTTCATCTTGTCGATGTCACCGGTGTATTTCTCGTCCAATTGTCGCATCGCTTGTTGATGCGCGGCTTGCAATTCTTGGACTTGGTTGGCCCGTGCTTGTTTCTCCGCCTGCAACGCCGCTTCCAATGCTTCCCGCTGACGTTCTACCGACGCTAATTGATTGGCGGCATCGCCAGCTTCCTTTTGCAGCAACGATTTCAACGTACGAATCTCTTCTTCGTGACTGGCGATCAACAACTTGCGTTCGTCTTGGAATTGGGTCGTCAACTCCTCCTGCATCTGTTGTCGTTCTTGGGTCAAACGAGCGATTTCGGCTTCTAATTTCGCTTGCCATTCGGCCTCCAATTTCGCGGACGAAATATCCATTTTCTCCCGGAAGGCCTTTTGCGACGCTTTCAATTCTTCGCGTAAATTTTCGATTTGGGTTTTCAATCCATTCGTGACCACTTCGTTGCGCTCGGTTTCTTTCTTTTTCGCATCCAATTCTTTCAACACGTTTTTGTACTTCGTATCCAACTTGGTCCATTCGTTTTTCATCGTTTGTTTCTCGGCATCGTTGGATTCCGACAGGGAATGCAATTGGTTTTCCAATTCATTGATGGTGGTTTTCAATCCCTCGACGGTTTCTTGGTGTTTGGCCATCAACTCCTCGAGTGCACGTTTATGGTCTTGTTGCAACGTGGAGAGTTTCCCTTCGTACATGTCCCGTTGTTGTGCAATGTCGGCCAACATGGTCTGTTCTTTGATGGCAAAGGCATCGGACAAGGCTTGTTTCGATTTCTCTAAACTCTCGATGTCTTGTCGATGTTGTGTTTTCAGTTGATCCAACAGCTGTTGATTCGTCGCCATCAGTTGTTTCTTTTCTTCCCGCGACGATTCTTCCAATTTGGCCACTTGTTGACGTAATTTGGCCATTTCTTCCGTGGCCGACGCACTCGCTTGATTCAACGACGACGATGCATCCCGCAATTGCTTTTGCAGCATTTCATTGTCCAGTTGCAAGGACTTGAGTTTGTTCTCCAACTCGGTTTGCGTAGCCGTCGCTTGCTCCTTCGCACGTTTCAAATCTTCCTTCGTGGCATTCAAGGTATTGCCCATGGTATTGATTTCATTGCGATACGATGCGGCTTCTTTCTCAACCGCGGCCAACCGTGATTTCAATTCTTCTTCGACCTTGGCACCAGTTTTCCCAGTGAGTTGAAGTTCCGCGTTGAGCCGGTGGATTTCCATTTCTTGTTGTTGAACCGTCGTTTCCAATTTCGCCAATAGGTTGTTCTTGTCGGATAACAACGATTGCAAGGAAGAGATTTCTTCTTCGCGTTGAACCAATTTCGCTTTCATGCCGCCGTTCGCTTCCCGCAACTGCATCAAATCATCGGTCAACTGAGAAATCTGTGCTTGCGATCCACCCGCTTGATCATTCATGGACTTTTGCAACAGAGCAATCTTCTCTTCCAAGCCTCTAATGGTAGTGGTTGATGTTGATTGTAGTTTCTCGTAGTCTTGTGATTTGGATTGTAAATCGTTGATCAGCTTGTCCATTTTGGACACAAAATCGGTCTTTTGCTGTGCCAATTTTTCTTCCAATTCGTGTCGAAGAGCCAACATAGCTTCTTGCTTGTCGGCTGCAAGCTTTGCACGTAGTTGTCCCAACTCACGATCCAAATCCGTTTGATATTTGTCGGCGAGTTGTCTCCGCTCAGTGGTGAGTTTTACTTCAGCTTCCCGCTTCAGGGTCTCTTGAATGCTCAACTGCTCAACCAACATACCTTGGTACTTCTCGTTGCTTGTTCGAACTAACTCAGCAATTTCGTTCTCGTATTTCTTGCGCAATTCGTCAACGCTGGCCGATCCCGACTTGTTGGCTTCCTCCAAGGCTTTCTTCATTTCAGCATTTAACGCTTCAAAACCTTCAATTTTGTCTCGAAACCGATTATTCATGCCTTCTATCTCCTTCCGAAGATTGTCTAACTTGGTCTGGAATTCTGCTGCGATTTTCTGCTCACGTTCGGCTGTTTTCTGTTTTAGTTCATTCAATTGTTGCTGAGCAGCCGCTCGCTCCAATTCATGCTTCTTCTGCTGTTTCTCCAGGGCCTTCTCATTGTTAGCCTGTGATTTAATCACATCGGTGTTAGAACATCTTTATGGAAACAGAGAAAGCAAATGTGTGCTCATACCGCCGCTTGTTTAGCCTCCAACGCCTCTTTGAACTTGCTGATTCGGTTCGCAGCATCGCGAAGAATCTGTTGTACCTCCATTTGATGATTCGCATTGATTTGTTCAATTTCCAACGCATGATCTTCATTTTTAGTGTTGAGATGATAGATAACTTTCGTCAATTGCGCAATTTTTTTGCTCATTTTGTGATGAAGATCAGGAAAGACCTCCATGTTGGGCGGAGGTGGAGCACCTTTTGAGCTCATTTCCTTTCAAATCGCAAAACAATGAAAAAAGAAATTGGTAGTGTTTCCGGTGTGAAGAATCGCCCAAATGCATTCAATCCAAGGTCTTTGGTCTTCGATACTTTACAGTATTTAGTTTCCTGCGCGACAACAAGACGATGCTATGAAAAGTGACCGTTTTGTTTCTTCAGTGACGCTGTCGAAAATGGAAGAAACCTCCCTCTCCCAAGTCGTTACCACGGTCATCTGTCGGTTCTAGAGGGGCGTTTCGCACGTTCTGCGTCTTTTCGTCCGAATATCCCCCATATTTCCTTCCCTCATCACTACCCAGCTACTTGTCGATGTTGATTTCGTGCACAGCATCATCCATCAACACAGTCAGCGATCGTAACTGCTCAATCTCGAATCGCTGGGCAAAGTATACCTGGTTACAAGCTTTTTATTTTTTGTTTTGCTGCCGTGTTCCTCAGAATTTTGGTTCAGAGTTATTCCTTTTCTTTTCTGGCTTAGTCAACTGGATCAAAATGATCGCCAATGTGCAGGATGGAGAGGTGGAACGAAGATATAAATTTGGTCGCACGCTTGGTCAAGGCACATTTGCTACAGTAAAGCTCGCTACAAACATCGCTGAAAACACGAAATGGGCAGTTAAAATCATCAAGCGTAGTGCCCTGTCATCCGAAGATGAACAGTCACTGCGAATGGAGATCCAGATTCTTCAACTCACAAATCACGCAAATATTGTTTCCGTGAAGGAAGTTTTTTATTGCAAGAACTACGTCTACTTAGTCATGGATTTGATGACTGGTGGCGAACTATTCGATCGAATCGTCACGAAGGATCACTATTCAGAGCAGGAAGCCAAAACAGCGCTGCAACAAATCGTGGTAGCGATTAAGTACTGCCACGAAAAGAACATTGTCCACAGGTGTGTATTGTCAAATTGAGTGGACTTCTCTTGAGTTGCTTTAACCAATGTTGCTGTCGTGCTTCCTTTCTTACAGAGATTTGAAACCAGAGAACATTTTGTATCAAAGCCCGGCTGATGATGCGCCTCTGAAAATTGCAGACTTTGGACTAGCCACCCTTATTAGGCCGAATCAGTTGATGACGGTCGCATGCGGAACTCCTGGATATGTCGCACCAGAAATTCTCCGTGGAATAGCTTATGGACGTGAAGTTGACATCTGGTCCATAGGGGTGATCCTATACATTTTGTTGTGTGGGTTTCCACCTTTTTACGATGACAACAACAAAAAATTGTTCGCGCAAATTGTGAACGCCCGATATTCCTTCCCGGATCCTTATTGGACGAATATATCTCCTTTGGCCAAGGACTTAGTGTCAAAACTTCTGGTTATCGATCCAAAGAAACGATTAACATGCGATGAGATATTACGTCACTCGTGGATGTTGGAAGATGGTCGAAACATGAGTTTAGACCATTTCAGACCAAATATGAAATCGTTCAACGCTCGCCGACGCTTCCGCAGTGCAATTCGAGCGGTACAACTTACTCAGCTATTGCATCGAACGGCACGATCTTCGAAAGGGGCCGTCAACACAGAAAACCCTTCCCTTTTGGATGTTGTCGAGAATACAGACAGCGTTGGGCGCACCAACTCTATCCTCAGTGTAGATCTACCAAGTGAAACCAGCTTTCAGAAACCGGTATCAACAGAAGGCGAAACGGAGAACACCAGCTTTCAGAGCTCTCGTGCAGAAAGTGACAGTCAGCAGTTACCTCCCAAGACTGTCGCCAAAAGTATAGAAACGCCAACACCTGCCAATGAATCAAATGCCAATACTTCTGTCCCAACTGCTACTGCTATTGGCAGTGAAACGCCATCTCAAATTGCGGTAAAAGTTTCGTGACCACGGCTTTCGTTTTAGTATTCTCGACCTCGATCAACAACGTGTATTTTTTCTTACGGTTTTTTCATTCTTTCTTAACGTCCAATAAATTATTTAACGTTTGTATTTGTTATTGTGTTGGTAATTGCTTGCCTTTTTTGAACCGCTATAGGTTGCATCTCATCGGCTTTCAATGGATAGCCTTCGCGACGAGATGTGTTCAAAATACAAGGTCGATTACCAACAGCTTATGCACATAATTTACGAATAGAAATGTTAAATAATTTATTGGACGGTTAAAACGAATGAATTCCGTTGTGTCTCTTCTAACGTTGGGTGTCACACTCTTGTTTTACAGGTAGTACGAATGAAATGCCAATCGACTACCACGTTGAGCATATTTGGGTATCTAGCTTTTCTGGGAAAGTGGGGTGATAAATTTGAAAGCGACTCTAGGCTTGGGGTTTGGACTCGTTGAACAAAGCCAATCGTCAGTACATATAACTCCGACTCATCCACAATACGAATTTCCAATACGGCTTGCCGAGATCTTTCATGAAAAATGGATGATCAATCGGAGCCGGTTCACGTCTTTGTCCGGATTCGGCCGGAAAATGAGATGGAAGCAAAGCTTCCTCCGGCGTCCCCACAGCGTGGAGCTTGGAATGGAAATTCAAATTCCCCTCTAGTTGGAAGGACAAATGTCTCTCCCGGATGCTGTATTGTTGCAACAGATGATAAGACCATTCGGCTGATGGCTCCGGATGGAATCTATTCAACAAGAAAGAGCGTATCAGCGGTGGATGACAAATTCTATTCGTTTGACAAGGTGTTTTTGGAAGACTCTACGCAGGAAGAAATCTATGAGTTCGTTTCCGAGCAAGTTCTTGCTACAGTTCGTGGATATAACTCGACAATTTTCGCCTACGGTGTGACCGGATCTGGTAAATCGTTCACAATGACCGGAAACAAACAAAGTCCTGGCATTATCCCTCGTGCGATTGGAGATATTTTCCGGCATATTGATCAGGCCGCCGCTGAGAGCGATATTTTCTTTTATGTTCGTCTCAGTTATGTGGAGTTATACAACAATTCCTTCCGCAATCTCTTGGAAGGCGTATCGAAAGAAATGACCCTGAACAAGTCTACCGCCAGTGCAAATGCGAGCAGTTTTTTCAGTGAAATGGATGACCTAGAAGCTTATGAGGCTCATCTTGGTCCAACATTCGCCTATGCACGTGCTACATCAGCTGCAGTGCTTAAGGAATATCCTGGGCAAACGTTTCGCTCAGACAAGATCGAAGTTCGTGAAACACAAAATGCCGGTGTCTTCTTGTCTGGACCCAATTTGCGCTTTCCCGTCACTTCAGCCGTTGAGGCTTTTCAGTTGATCAATAAGGGAAATAAAATGCGTGCTGTTTCCTCGACAAACTGCAATGATCAATCGTCACGGTAAGAAATCCATTCCGTGACCTTCGCTTCTCTACCTGCACATCATCGCATAAACCATCTCGGTTGTTTCATGTAGGAGTCACGCCATTCTAACCTTCCACGTGGAGAGTAGACTCATGGGCAGTCCGATTATTTCTGATCCTTCTTCCAAACCAGAAATGCGCATCGGTAAGATCCACTTGGTGGATTTGGCTGGTAGTGAACGATTGGCGTTGTCCGGTGCGGAAGGAGAAACGTTGGTGGAAACGAAAAATATCAACTCTTCGTTGACTGCTTTGGGAGATGTGTTATCCGCCTTATCAAAGAATGCAACTGCTCAAAATCACCAGGCAAAAGTGGCTTTGCGAGCCTCAGTGAGTCGTTCGTTTGACGGCAGTGTCGCGGACAAGACCGTCCCTTCCCAGTACCCGATTCCCTATCGTAACTCCAAGCTGACTCATCTCTTGAAGGATTCCTTGGGTGGCAACTCTAAGACGGTGATGATCACCAACATCCGCAAATCCAACGAGTATTACCAGCAAACCATGATTTCGTTGATGTACGCGTCTCGTGCGAAGAAAGTCCGCAATCGCACGAGTATCAATCGCAATGTGATCGGAGATTCCATGATTCACACCGTCAACACGGAGATTGAACGTTTGAAGAAAAGCTTAGAAGATCGTTCGCGCGAATTCGACCGCTTGCGTTTGGTGCACATGAAAGACTCCAAGGAGAACATGGCCTTGAAGTCTCGTTTGGAAGAAATGAAAGCTGCCAATGAATCGGAGAAGAAAATGCTGGAACAACAAGTCTCTCAATTGATTGTCTCGCAAGCTGGTCATTTAGCGTCGCAAAAGGAGAAAATTGCCCAGTTGCAAACAGCATTGCAAGATGAATTGACGATGAGTCAGAATCGCATCGCTGAACAAGAGCAGGAGATCAAATGGCTGAAGAAAGCGCTCGATGAATCGAATCAATTCGCGTCACAAGATCAAATCCAGCAGTTACAACATGCGATTGACGTCTGGCAAGATCAAGCCAAAACGGCACATCATGAGTTGACGGTCGTCTTGGGACAAGCCGAAGAATTGAAGACGTTGAATACGACGTTGCAAGCGAAAATCAAAGATTTGGAATTGTCCAAGAAACAATTGACTGAAGAACTCAACGAACGGTCCAATGAATGTGCCGATTTGACGGACAAGTTGTACAAGACCATGAAAGAGAAAGAGGCCATCAAAGCGGAACAAGAAGCTGCACAGCATGCGTATGAAGACGCACGTGCCGCGTTGAAAGATCAGATTCAAGTGATCAAGGATCGTGATTTGGTGTTGACCGACAATACCGTGCTCATTGATTCGTTACGTGCAGAACTCGCTGCTGCCAATGACCGCATGCGTACGGATGGCAATGAATTGCGAACGCACAATCAACAGTTGGCTTCGAAAGTCTCCGATTTGGAACGTGAAAAGGTCGATTTGGCCGCCAAATTGAACACGGCGTTGCGGAGCTTGGAAAAGAAATCACAACAAATGATCGAAGACGCCAATTCGAAACTGTTGGAACACGATCAACGTGCCAGTGATGCAGAAACGGCCAATCGTCGTCTGCGTGATGAATTGGATCGTTTGCGCAGTGATTATCAAGAATTGAAGTCGATTCATGAAAGCAAAATGACCCAGAAGGAAAAATCCATGGAAGAGGCACGCAAACAATACGACCAAGAGCATCGTCTGGTCGCTGAACATGCTGCCCATGTTTTGTCCCTCGAAGGTGAAAACGAGTCCCTCAAAGACAAAATCGCGAAATTGCAGTTGAAAATCAAGGACAAGGCCGAAGCCCATACGAAGACGTTGGAAGATTTACAAACGGCGATTCAGAAGTTGGAAAAGGACTTGAAAGAAGCCAAACACGCGAAAGAAGAAGAACGTGCGCATATGATGGCCGAATTTGAAAAGATTTTGCAAGAAAAGCGTCTGCTGCACAAGACGGAATTGCAAGGGCTGCATGAGCAGTTTGAACGTACCCTGGCGAGCAAAGAGCGGGATGTCCAACTGTTGGAAGAGAAACACGATCGCGACCTCAAGGAGAAAGACATTCAATGTCAAAGTCGTATTCGTGACGCGGAATCCAAAGTGCGACAAGAGATGGCCTCCGAAGTCGACGAAGGGGTCGTGAAACTCACCGAACGACATCGTCAAGAAATCGCGCATTTGAAGGAAGTACATGCGCAAGAATTGCAAGAAGCGCATACATCGATGCGTTCCATGTTGATCAAGCAGAAGGAAGAAGCGATCACCGATTTGGAAGCGAAATTGGAAACGATTCACCAAGCGAAATTGTCCGCCGAATTGGAAATTCAGAAGCAAACGTTACAACGCGAGTCGAACGAACGTTGGGAAGCCACGATACAACGTACGAAGGACGATTACGAGCAAAAGATTGCAGCCTTGCTGGAAGCACGCGAGGAAGAACGTCGTCGTTTGTTGGAGGACTGGCAAAAGACCACCGACAACGACAAGACACGTGCCCTGGCCGACTTGGAACGAACCTTGACCAAGCAACACAATGACCTTCTCGCCGCCACCACCGAACGTTTCCAACAAGAAATACGCGACAAAGAATTGGAATTCCAGAAATCGTTGGCGGAACGTTCCTCGAACGACGTGAAGAAGGCCATTGCGTTGGAACGTGAATTGCTCACGTTGCAATACGACGATGAGAAGGCCCGAGCGTTGAACGAATTGAAAACGAAACTGATGATCGAGTTCAATGCCAATTTACAAGCGACCCGCAATGCGCTGGCCGAAGAACGATCGAAGACGATGCAAGAACTGGAACAAACCTCTTCCGCCATTTTGGACGAGAAAGACGCGACCATTGCGCAGTTGACGAGTCAATTGAAGCAATTGTCGTCGTCGCATCGCGATGAACTGTCCAAGGCGCTCTTTGACCAGCAGTTGGGTATGTTGGAGAAATCCAACACCGAATTGGAACGTATTCGTGGGGAATATGCCGAGCGGGAATTGAAACACCAAGCGGAATTGAATGCCCTGTACAAGGCCAACGCGGACGATTTGACGAAACAACGGTTGGAATTGGAAGAAGCCCACGAACAAATCACCGAAGCCTTACGTGATGAACTACGTACCGTCCGTGAGAAATTGCGGGAGGCGTTGGAAATGAAAGCCTCGAGTCAAAATGTCGAAGTGGCGTTGCGGTTGGAGCATCAGAAGCAACTCGACGAATTGCTCAGTGTGAAACTGGTGGAAGCTCGTGCCAATTACGACTCCGCGTTGACGAAAGTGCAAAAGCAACATGCGGACGAATTGGTCCGATTGCGTACGACGATGGATCAGCTGGAACAAGAATACGCGTCCAAATACGACGACAAGGAACAACAACGGGTGCAAGACCTCGATCGATTGCGTCAACAGTTACTCGATCGGCAGGCGAAAGAAATCCAACAGCTGCGTCAACAATGGGCCGACGACACGGATCACCATCATCAAACGGCGCTGTTGGCGAAGGAGGATGAGAACAAGAAAGAACGGGCGGAATTGCGTGCGCAATTGGCCGCCAAGAGTCACTCGATTCAAGAATTGGAAGAGAAAATCGAGTCCGCGAACCAATCGTTGATCGATTTGACCGTCAAATACAATCGCGAACGTGTCGAATACGTCGAATCGTACAAAGCGAAACAAGCGCAACAAGATCAAGCCCATCGGGAGGCATTAGAACGTGCGGAAACGGCGCATGCTAAGGCCATTGCCGAGTTACGGGCCAGCCACATGGAACAAGTCCAAGCGTTGCGGGAAGAAATGTCGCACTCGTTCGTCAAACAATTCGGCGACAGTGAACAAATGCAACGTCAAAAGGATGAATTCTATCAACAAGAAATGGCGCGGCTGCGGAAGGAATTGCAAGAGATGACGCAATCGCGTCACGAAGACACCTCGCAGTTGGAACAAGAGATGCGGGAGTCGTTGAAGACCATTGCCGCGTTGAACGAGGAAATCCAAGCGAACAAGTTGCGTTGGTCGAATGAGAAAGAGCGATTGCGGTTGTCGTTGGAGGATGGATTCGCTGTGACCTTGGCGCAGGATCGATTGGAACATGATCGCGCCATGGCCGCCATGAAAGAACGGTATGAACGGCAGATTGCGCAGCTGCAAGAGCACACGGAGGATTCGAAAACGACCCATGACTCCTTGATCACCGCGCTGCGCACCCAATTGCAAGAAACGAAGCGTACAAATCAAGCCGAAGTGGAACGACTGCAAACGTCGTTGGTGCAAGCGGAAGAACGGTTGGAACAAATGGAAGCGACGACGAAACGGGAACGCGACCAGTTGTTGGCACGTATGGAACGTGACAAGGTGGCCTCGCAGGCGCAACATGAAGAATCCGTCGCCTTTGAACGTCAACAGGCCCAAGAGTTGATGGATCGTCGGTTGCAAGATCAAAAGGAACGTTTCGAACGTAGTGTCCGCGCCTTGGAAGAGCAACTGGCGCAAGAGAAAACCACCGCCGCCGAGAAGATTCGGGCGTTGCAAGAGGAACTGCACATGAGCGCGAAAGAACGAGAATTGTTGTTGGAAGAGAAAATCGCGCACTTCGATGACACCCTCGCCCAAACGAAGGCCGCGCATGCCCTGGCCATTCGCCAATTGGAAGAAGATTTCGACCGTCGTCAAGACGAAACGGAAGAGGCGCTGCATCAATTGCGCTTGCAATTGCAACAGGAGAAAGACCGCGCCAAGGAATTGCACCAAGAACAAGAACAACTCTTGGATGTGAAAGAGAGCATCATCCAGGAATTGAGTACGAAGCAATCGACGTTGAAAGACCAACTGAACGATGCACGCCATGAGAACGAGGCCCTGCAGCGGGTGATTGATGAGAAAGAAGACCAATTGTCGACGCAACAACAAGCCTTTGCCAACGACATGGCCCAGCTGCGTCAACAACACGAGAAGGCCCTGACCAAACTCACCACGGAGCATCAAACGGCCATCGAAGAGCTGCAAACGACCCATGTGGAAGAAACACGCAAGTTGAAACGCCTGCTGGAGAATGAAATCGCCTCGTTGAAACATGGCTTGGACGTCGCGTCCGCCGAAGCCGCACGGAACATCGACGACGTCGAACGGCGGTATCAAGCCGAACTGGCGAAGAAGAACGCCGAAGTCGAAAGCAAACGCCAAATGGTGGAGAATCTGAAAGAGGAAAACATTCGCGCGATGGAAGCGATGCAGGGCGATCTGGGTGCGCAGATGCAAGAGGCTCGTCGTGCCGCGATTCGTGCGAAGGACATCGAACTGGCCGAAGTGCGGCATCAGTTGGAAGATGCGGAAGCCTTGACGGTGACGGAACGTACCGCGAAAGATGCGTTGCAACGTCAATTGCGGGCCTTGGAACGGGACAAACAACAGTTGCAAGAAGAAATGGATGCGTTGCGTCAAGCGCATTCAGAGGATACCACCCGAGCGTTGACCGAGTTGAAAGCACAACACGCCAAGGCCTTGGAATTGGTGAAACGCAACGAAGAAATGAAATCGCAACAAGCGCACGAAGATCACCGTGACGAGGTCCAGGCCCTGCAATCGCGTATTGAATTCTTAGAATCACGGGGACGGGACCAAGAGAAGAAACACCAAGAGCAACGGGAACACGTCGAGACGTTGGAGAAACGGCTGAAACAAGCACAACAAGAGATTGACCAATGGAAAGAGAAAATGACGCACCAAGAGAAAGAGACGCACCAACGTGCCCAACACATGCAACAGAATCATGATGTGACGTTGCAAGCCTTGCAAGCGCAAGTCAGTCAATTGGAATCGGAGAAACAAGGTCTCGCGAATGACTTGCGCCAACATGAAACCGATCATACGCGTCAATTGAACCGGTACGAACAATTGATGGAAGAACAAGCGCAACAACATGCCGATGCCCTGAACGAAGCTCTGGAGGATCAAAAGAAAGCCCTGCAAGAAGAGTATTTGAATTCGATTCGGCAACAAATCGATTTGGTCGTGTCGATGATTCAAGCGCAAGCGTCCGGTGGGGGCGGCAGCAAATCGTCGGAGAAATATTTGCAAGAATTGCAGAGCCGTTTCATGGATTTGGTACAAGATTTGCCGGATTTATGGAAGCAACGTCACGGTGTCTCCATTCAAGAGAAGCTGCAGGCCTTGCAATCGAACAACAATGCAGGATCGTCGAATTTGCGTTCGTCGGTACCGCGTACGCCTATTCACATCCTCGCCGATGCCTCGGTCGACTTTGAGAGCCGCGACATCATCCCGCCGTATTTCGAAGCGGCCAAACCATCAGCGGCATCCGGTGCTGCCGGTGGTGGTGGTGGCTTGGCCCGTGGTGCCAGTGGTAGCAATGGTTACCTCGGGGGCAAGGGCAAAGCCGGTGCCAACGGTGGTGGTGGTGTTGGTCAAGGGGCGAGCAAAGAGCCTGCGCCTTGGAGTTCCCCGTCGTTGCGTGCATCGCCGACGGATCAATTGATTGCGGCGATTTTGGATGGCGATGTGCAAGGCATTCGTGCGGTGGTCCGTTCGAAAGGAGAAGATTTACGTTCCGAGTTTTGGTCGGATTTGGCAAAGTCGGTGCTGCCGATTCACCGCGCGATTTCGGGTTTGCACTTCCATGGCTCGGAGAAGTTGTTGATCGCGACGATTGAAGTGTTGGTGCAATTGGGTGGCGATATCAACGCGATTGATCACGCGGGCAACTCGGTCTTGCACAAGGCGATTCAAGTGTGCACGTCGAAGTCGGCGGCGGCGGTGGTGCAATGTCTGTTGAACCGGGGCGCCGATCCTCGCTTGGTGAACAAGGAAGGGGATACGCCGTTGCATGCGGAATGTCGTCGGGTGCGTACGGCGTCGGTGGAGGTGATTGAAGCGTTGTTGGCGGCGGGCGCCGATGCCAACGTGAAGAATCCCCACAATTTGTCGTTGACGCCGTTGACGTTGGTGCTGCTGCGGGGCGCCTCGACGACGCCCACGGGGATGTCGGTGATTTATCCGTTGGGCAAATCGGCCAGTGTGGTGGATCCACTGATGCTCCCCAATGGCAGTCCGAATGCTGGCAATCCGGGCTTACGCTACGCGGAAGAGCCCGCGGATGTGGTGGCGTCGTCGTCTGGCGGCGGTCAAAACCAACCGAAATCGTCGAGTCGTAAGACGTGGTTGAAAGCCGCCGAGTTGTTGGTGAAGTCGGGTGCGTATTGGGAGGCGAATTGGCGCAGTCCACACGGCTGTACCCAATTGCATTTGCTCTTGGCCGCTTTCCCACCGTCGCGTGAAGACTCGGCGATCTACCGCGCCTTGTTGAAGTCGGCGTTGGATGCCGGTGTCAACCCGGCGCACGAAGATCAGAAAGGACGCAATGCGTTGTTTGTGCTTTCTGAACAAATGGCCGTGACGCCGTCCGATCAAGTGCCCGACGCGCCGCGTTTGATTCACATTTTGATTGAAGCGTCGAGTGTGATGACCCCGCAGCAACAACAGTACGGCATTGGTGGCTCCGACCGTACGGGGCGTACCATCTTCGATATCCATGAAACCGTCCCGCATTCGTGTTTGCACGCGTGCAAGTCGTTGTTGGTACAAGCGACGAGTAAAGCCGCGGCCGTGTCTGCCGCGTCCGGGTACCGTGGATTGCCACCGTCGTTGGGTGTGAGTCATTCGTCGACTGCGTTGATTGGGGCGGGCAGTGGTATTGGCGGTGGTATTGGTGGTGCCGCGGGGTACGATTGGGAGAAAGAGCGCACGGCGTCGAAGGTATCGTCGGCGATGATTGCTCAGATGACTGCCCATGGCAACAGTCGTGCGACGTCTCCCCGTGCCAGTCAAGCGATGAATCTACCGTCGTATCCCGCCTCCCAGCAACAACATCAGCATCAGCATCAGCATCATCGCGCTGGAGGAAACCCTCCGCGTCCTCCGTCGAGTTATTTCGATGGCGATGATGACGACAGTGACGACGGTGGTCTGGCCACCGGTCTGTCGCATCATCGTCGACGACCTTCGTCGAGTAGCGCTGTCTCCAGCAACGGTGGCGGTGGCGGCGGTGCAGGCGGCTTGCACATGCAGTTGCCAGGGTCGCAAAGTCATTCTCGACGACCATCCGCATCCTCCGCCACGGGGTTAACTCCTCGTTGGTAAGACCCCAGGGAGACGCCAGCTTCACGTGTCATCATCGTTCATACTAAACAAGATTCGTTCATGAGATTTGTTGGTTTTGTTTTGTTTTGTTTTTCTTCTTTGTTTCGCTTCGGTTTGGTTTCTGTGCTTCCGGTGTCGTTCGTTCGTCATTGTTCAGTGTTGTTGACGTGCTATTTGTGGTGGGGAAGGAGACAGGAGGCGTAAGAAAGAGGTTCACAACAGCCGAGTAGAGTTACATCGTTGCTCTCGATCCATTCTCTCTCGAACACTCGTTTGTGTCTTGTCGTTGCCTGTCTCTCCGCCGCGCACGCTCTCTCATTTCACTCTGGGTAACGTAGAAGTCGTGTGGATTGAAACCCATTGTTTTCATGTGTCGCGTCTGTGTGTTTCCCCTCGGCGTTTTTTGCTCTGATTCGGTGGTGTCGTGCCACGTTGACCTCGTGTCTGTCGTCGTCTCTGTCCGTTGGACTCTGTAGCGCCTGTCTGTTTGTTTGTTTGTTTGTTTGTTTGTGAGTGTTTTTTATGTTCTATGATTTGCACGGGGCGATACAGCGCGTTGTCCTCTCGTCGCTCACCATCTCCTTCTCGGCCACGTGAGAGAGAACGGGACGACGCTCCGAAATAGTTTGTGTCCGTTTGTACGGCCCCTCATTTCTTTCTATTTTGTATCGTAACAGAACCAAAAGTTAAAAGAACCACATTCAGTTTAGTCAGAAAGAGACAGAGAGCTCAATATTTTTTATAGAACTTTTACACCACACCGCTGGGGGGGGGGGCAATGAGGCAAACGACCAAGGCAAACCACAAAGAGGGAGAGGGAGAACAATGTGACGCATGTGCCATCGCATCGTACGGATGGCACACGTAGAAATGTCGAAAGAGAATCAAAGTGGTGGGGGGTGAGGGGCGGAGCGGCATTCGGTATACACTGTACGGTGCATAGAGCACATCGGAAGAGCGTACAGACCAGCCGTACCGGCCCGTTTAGAACTTCACACCCAACTCCAACAACTTACCAAAGGCGGCAGAGAAGTCACGGAAGAACGTCTCCTCATCCTTGGCATACAACTCAACGTACTTCTTGAATTGAGGATCGGCCAACAACCACAAATCGGAAGGCAACATCATCAATTCACCCTTTTGCGCTTCGTATTGCAGAGGGCCCGTCCATTTCTTGCCATCGTGCGTCTGCTTCACCGTCCACTTCTCTTCCAACAACAGGCGGAAATATTCGTTGGAGAACGTTGTCTCGGCATTGGTCCAAGGTCCCCAGAACCCGGAAGCATCTGTGTGGCAACGACCCAGCGCATGTGCACCCAGCAAAGCGACGATCTCACGATCATTGAAGCCCATGCGACCAAAGATATCACGAATGTGGCTGTTGGTAGCGACGGGGCAGCCCATGTTAGCATTGGGCAAGCGTCCATCAGGAAGAGCCGCAACCTTCTTCTCTTCAATATCACGACGGCCAGGGCGCCAGTTGACCTTGGGTCCACCGCTGGCCTCCACAGCCGCGACACCTGCCAAGGTCCACAGATCACCATAGCTAATAGCCGGGTACTTCTTCTTAATAGGCTCAAGGAAGTCGCGAGCAATCTTAAGGCCTGCATTTAGTTGAAATAGCAATTATTAGTGGCTGATCAAACGCGACGAAATGCAGGCAACTGCATGATGCGATGTGACGTACCTGCATTTGCTCCCCAGCTGCACTCAGGTGCGAATCTCATAGTGGCGCCATCGGAGCCACCAGTGTGATCAAAGATAGAATAAGTTCCTGAGGCATGCCAAGCCAGACGAACAAGGGTGGGGCCAATGGAAGTGCCATCACCACGACGCTCTTCCTCCGCAGCAATCGCAGCGATAATGTCAGCCTTTGCCTTGCTGTAGTCAGGGGTGGCATTGTGAGCCACAGGGGTCAAGGCCAAGGCAGTTGCAAACAAAACACCAAATACCAAGGCATTTGATTGATTGTTGCTGCTTGCGGATACGTTGCGGATCACTTGTCTTCCTGCCGACGATGAAAACGAACGAAGCATAACTCCAGAGGAGGAAATCTTGCGAAAAGCTTGACGGAACATAATGGTTTCTGATTAGGCTATGGATGCACACAGTACAGTATGTAGTCTACCAATTGGATAGTGACCAACAGGAACAAAAGATACCCATTTCTCTAAGAAGGTCGGTCAGTCAGGAGCGAGCGGGGGGTTTCGCGACGAAGATCTTGAGCGGGCTACTTCAACTAGTACCGGTGGAACTGCCACTACGTGAGAAATAGCCACCAGAAGATGAGACTCTTTTGTACACTCGGTGTTGCGGTGTTGAGGTGTTGCGGTGAGCGGTAAGTCTGCGTGCAACGTGATTCGTACTAAACCATCTGTAACTGGATGTGAATGGCTTTCCCGTGAATGACACGTTCATTTTGGTCTGTGAGTTTCACTACAGTAAAACCCAAGAGGTGAGTAGAAACCGAAGGAACATGGAGTGAAATTATCATTATCATATACAAATCACTCAGACGTCGTCATCACGGGGATGACAACCAAAATAACACAAAGAGTCCACCAAGAAGACTTGCTTCATTCATAACATCAAAACAAATATGTGTAATAAAAACTGATAGATTTGTCGACAGTAGAGCAGTCAGGCCACTACGGGGCTATGGGGTTGATCTGCAAAAACGTTGCCAAGGAGTACGGTAGCACCAAACCCTTCCGTGATAAATCAGTAAGAATTGCATCCAAATACTTTTCTAACTGAATGCGTCTGTCATTCAAATAATTTTCATTGTGAAGCACAGTCCACCAAGACTTCTTCGGAAACGCAGGGAAGTAAATTGGATAATTTTGGCTGGCGCACTCTTTCTTCAATGATTCAGACATCTCGAGAAATGCTCGGTATCGGTGATTCACAGTCCATTGTGCATTTCCCTGTCGCACAGTAATATGGTATTCCACATGTGGATGTCCTCCGACTGTGCAGGGCGATGAAACCGAAGATCCACAGTAGCCTCTTTCTCCATCGGGTCCAACTTCTTCAACCATATTCCGGATACTAAATCCAGACACGGATACGGTGAAGAATTTGTCTCCATACCGAGGCGAAAACTGCTCCTTCGGGAAATACACCAGCAAGGACATGGTCTGACCAGAAAACCAGTAAGTTCTTTGTGACTTTCTCCTTCCACCTGAGTTTTCTTTCTTCCACCCTTGCTACCAAACACTCTAACAATGAATGATAGTTCCAAGAGGGCCAACAACTTGTAACTGAATGAACACCTTATCGACTTATGAATCAGTTGCAGAGGAGCTGCAGAAAGTTTCGAACCAGCATCATCCCAACATTATTTGTATACTAACTTCAACACTGATACACAAGTGGCGTGGTGGCCGAGTGGTTAAGGCGGAAGACTCGAAATCGGTTGTCTCGACAATCGAAACGTGCAATCTTCTGGGAAATTCCCGCGTAGGTTCAAATCCTGCCCACGTCGAAACTTTTTGCCCTCTTTTTATGCCTCCGTTGCCACCCGATGTGAGACTGTGGCTATAACTTGTAGAGATTTCTTTTAGTACATTTCCATTTCAGTTCGTTGTTTCTTCTTCTTCTATTGGTTGGTGTTCTCGTGAAGAAATAATGTCGGGTGGCGAAGGCGATAACAATGAGGAGAAGACGCCTAATGCGTTTGATGAGTTTGTTTCAAGCTTCTCCTGGCGGCCTTTCGATTTCTCTTTCAGCAATCCTGATCTGAAATCAGCTATGATTCGCAGTGGACTTTGGTCGGTCGCTTCTGGTATTGGTGGTGTTACGACAGCCTATATTGAAGGAAAGACTTTGTTCTTTCCTATGTACTTCTTCACCGGTGTGGGCTTTTGCTACGGCTCCGCGTTCTTTGGATCATCCCTTGCATTCAAACATTTTCGACAGAATCGTGACGACGCTTACAACAATATATGTGGCGGCGCAGTCAGCTTTACTGTCATCGGCACGGCTCTTCGTGGTGTCAAGAAAGGATTGAAGAGTGGCCTGCTTGGTGCTGGTTTGGGTGCTGCTTACTATTATGGATCGAATTGGTTGTATCAGAACACTCGCGACAACTGGCTGGAGTTCAGACGTTATCAATTGCATACACAAGAGCCTAAAGTCTTTGGAAGACCAGCCTACGATAAGAAGGTGACGATTTACATCGGTAACCGTGATGCGAAGCTTCCCCCGAAACCTTTGGTTCCTTTTTCCGAAGAAGCGAAAGAATTCTCTAAGAAGCAGAGGCCAGAGTTATTCAACAATGAAAACACTAAAGCAGAAACTGAAACTAAAGCAGAAGGGGCTGCAAGTGGAGAAAAGAAGGAAGGAAGTTCGTAGGTACGCCTCTGGTTGTTTTATATGGAAAGTTCAGATCAGTTCTGTTGTTTTTTTGTCGATGAGACGGAGACGTTGTGTAAATATTAACTGAATCCATAGCAGCCGTACACCGCATGGCGGCGAATAGTATAGTGTGTATGACTCAGTATCCAATCAAATGTTTACGCTCGCTCAGCGTTGCGTGGCAGTTAGAAACAGGTCTCTTGGGGACTTCGGAAGCTCCATTCTCGATGTGCCCAAAAGTTCCTGTGTAATCCATTATGGTTTTATCGTTGTGCGTGGTCATGTTGGCTCGCTGCCGGTTACTTACTTAGTTTGTCTTGCTTGCATCCCTCATCCCCCTCTGGGGCTAGGGACCGTAGATACACCAGCCAATACCGTTGCTACTCAAATGGAAAAACATAGAAACAACAAAGAAAAGAAGGCGAAGGTCAGGCCCGAGAGAGACAGACAGTGAGAGGCAACCAGACTGTGCCGCACCACTAAGTACTGCACCTTACGTCTGCGAGGCCACCGACGACGCCGCAGGGTATTTGCCAAAGATCAACGACGCGTTCGTACCGCCGAATCCAAACGAATTCTTCATCGCATATTGAATCGTCGGTGCCGCTTGTGCTTGATGGGTGATCACCGTGAGCGGACATCGACTGGTCTCCGACGGTTGCAACGACGTCTGTAGCGCCGGGTCCAACTCGTCGACGTGCAACGTGGGTGGGAGAAGACCGGATTGAACCGCCAGGGCCGTGAAGGCACTTTCCACCGCACCGGCCGCGCCCAGCAAATGTCCCGTGGCCCCTTTCGTCGACGAGACGTAGACCGGACGCGTCGATTCCCCCACGAGCACACGACGAATGGCACACAACTCTGCTTGGTCACCCAGTGGCGTCGATGTCGCATGCGCATTGACGTAGCCAATGGCCGAGGCAGGCAAGCCCGCATCACGCAACGCCGACGTCATGCTACGGAAGGCGCCGTCACCATTCTCCGGTGGAGTCGTGGCGTGGTGTGCGTCGCCCGACAACCCATACCCACACAGCTCGGCGATGATGGGGGCGTTACGCGCCACCGCCGCGTCTAACTCTTCCAGCACTAAGACACCCGCTCCTTCACCCATCACAAACCCGTTGCGATGTTTGTCAAACTGTCGAGACGCCGATTCGATGGCTTTGTCCGCGATCGGTGTACTCAAGGCCTTCATACGCGAGAAGCCCGCCAACGCCAGCGGCTCAATACTGGCATCCGACCCACCCGCGAGCATCAAATCCGCATAGCCCAGACGAATCAAATTGTAGGCATCGCCAATGCTGTGGCTTCCAGCAGCACAAGCGGTGGTCACACAATGAACCGGCCCGGCAAAGCCGTGACGAATGGAAACGTGTCCCGAGGCCATATTCACGAGGATTTTGGGGACGAAATACGGACTGACTTTGCGAATGGACGTCTTCAACGTGTCATGGGTCCCGCATATTTCAAACAACGACCCAATGCCACCATTCCCAATCGACACACCACAACGATCTCGTTGATAGGGAAAGCCTGCCACCTCGGAGGTGGTAGTGGTGGTGGTGGCTGTTCCTGCAGCACTGGCCAATCCACTATCTTGCAAGGCGAAGTCCGCCGCTTTCATCGCATACTTGATGAAGAGAGACACTTCTCGGTCCATCGCTTTGTATTCACTTTCGTCAAAGTCGCCTGGTTCTGTTCCTCGAGGCACACGACCCGCCACTTTGACATTGCAACCCGCGGGAATCATTTCCGCTGCTAATTCACGAACACCATTGTGGCCAGCAACGACACGTTGAAACACGGTCTTTCCTGGTCCACATCCTAAGGGAGTCACCAAGCCAATACCGGTCACTACCACTCGTCGCATTTTCGTTGTGTTTGGTGTTTGTTTGAACTTGGTCTCAGCTTACACCAACAATGTAAACCGTACAATCCCTTACGTATTGGTAAAGGATGGCATTGGATGTGCATAGGTGGATACTCCTAGTGGCTAGTGGCATACATACGATCGATACAAGAAGATGGACAGATAAGGATAAGCCGCCGGAGAGAGCGCCGACGAGGCAGAGCGAGGCGTTACAGTTTTGGTGTCTCTGTTCTGTTTCCCACACTCGGCACGGCGGCCCATCTCACAACAAGTCCGTCAGGAGACTTCTTCTTCTTCGTCCATCAATAGTATCTGGCATCCCATATCGTATGTTTGCAGGCCACAAATGATTCTTCTATTGCATGTAGTGTAGGTACTACATTCAATGCTGTTCTTACCTTGTGCTTGGAGAGATTGCATATAGTGGTTATTGTTGGGGCAGAATCGATACTACGTAGTATGAGTTGAGACAAAGTTCAAACAAACACCAAACACAACGAAAATGCGACGAGTGGTAGTGACCGGTATTGGCTTGGTGACTCCCTTAGGATGTGGACCAGGAAAGACCGTGTTTCAACGTGTCGTTGCTGGCCACAATGGCGTTCGCGAATTAGCGGCGGAAATGATTCCCGCGGGTTGCAATGTCAAAGTGGCGGGTCGCGTGCCTCGAGGAACAGAACCAGGCGACTTCGTCGAAAGTGAATACAAAGCGATGGACCGAGAAGTGTCTCTCTTCATCAAGTATGCGATGAAAGCAGCCGACTTTGCCTTGCAAGATAGTGGATTGGCCAGTGCTGCAGGAACAGCCACCACCACCACCACCACCACCTCCGAGGTGGCAGGCTTTCCCTATCAACGAGATCGTTGTGGTGTGTCGATTGGGAACGGTGGCATTGGGTCGTTGTTTGAAATATGCGGTACCCATGACACGTTGAAGACGTCCATTCGCAAAGTCAGTCCGTATTTCGTCCCCAAAATCCTCGTGAATATGGCCTC
>SMOI01000374.1:0-29434 GCA_008000375.1 Poteriospumella lacustris
GCGGCGAGTGGTGACTGACACAGAAGAGACAGCCGTGTGGCGGCTCGAAAACAAACAACGTGGACTACAGAAGTCATAAACGGAACGAGCTAGCGGCACATGGACAAAAAAGAGAATGGTGACTGGCATATTCTACGAGATGCAGTCACACACTGGCGCGACTGGCCAGTCTAATGTGCCTCGTCAACAGGGACGGGGGCCATGTTCGCTGAGGGCAGATTACTCTGCGAAGAGCGAAATGCCGTCATTTTCTTGAGATATCGACAGCGGAAGTTGTACGGGCGATAACGCAGGGTCAGGGCCTTCGAATCGGACAACAAAATGCGCAATTGCGAGCGCTGTGGCTTCGAACAATACGGCCACAGCGCATAGAGACAATTGAGAGTCGCTTGAATGACCGTTGGTCCTGCACCGCTACCACCCGCAGCGGCGAGATCACTCTCCGACGAAACATGTGGCAACGAAGCGGCACCGACACTGCTGCCATTGTTGCCACCCACGACGACCGACGATTGGGCGGTCTGCGGTACGGGCGAAGCAGTCGCTGCGCTGTTGGTCGCATTGGCATTCGGCACGGCGGCGGGTGACGGGAAGAGCAACGTGTCGGTGGTGCTCTGGTAATCCACCATGGGCAGGCGTGGCATCGTCACCGTCTTCCGGGCGACATCAAACTCCAGCGCCATGTCCAATGTCATGCGCGTCACCTGGTCCAATTGACTGTCGAGCAACTCTGGCGTATAAATGGGTACTTCGTCAATGTTCGACAGCGACCCACAATTGATCGCGAAATGCAAACGGAAATCGCGGCTATTCGATTCCAAATGGGGAAACGTCGACGAAGGTGGAGCCGGCATCGCGACCGCCGTGAACATGTACGAACGTGACATGTTCGCTTTGAGCACACAATATTCGATCTCAGCGATCGAGACCAATTCTCCGGCCACAATATACGTGATTTGATTGAAAAAGGCATTCCAATGGTTCCATGCGGGAGGAGGACCATAGACCATGCTTCCATGGAGCACCATCACGTGATACAAATTCAAAAAGAACGACGTCTTCTCCGGCTCGGTGAGATTCACCAAGGAAATCGTTTGCAAGAGACTCAATTCATCCCAAAACCGGATCCAATCACCATCTGAGACACGACTTTGTTCCGTGCGCAACACATGCGACAAATAAAACGCAGCCGCGAGTAAACTGGCGATGATATTGCAGGGATGCAAGGGCGCCGTACGGGTCGTCGCGGCAGCGATGGGTTTGAAATGGGCCCGACGGTAATTGAAGACGCGACGCTTGTCCAACTTCCAACACGCGGGCCGTGCCAGGTAGAATTCTTCGCGGTCGTTCATCGCATCGTTGGTCATCGTGGCTGAGCGAGAATGACCCGCCGACCGCGGCATTCCCCCGGCTCCTCCCGCACCCGCATCTCCGTTGGATGATGCACCTGCAGCACCAGCCGCCGCCGCCGCTGCCGCCGCTGCCGCAGCATCTGCTGAAGACAGCAGCAGCATGGCGGAGTCGACAGGCAGCCGATGCGGGGACAACATGCAGTCGCGGTTCATCGCCCGAGAAAACAACGGAATCCATTCGTTCACCAGCGTATCGCTGTATAAGAGCACGGTGAACACACGGGCGAAGGTTTCGATTTGTAAATACGCGAAACCAGCCATTGGGGATTGTTCCGCAGACAGTGGCTGCACGCTGAGGATTTGGTCGAGGGGCACGTGGATTTGATTGCGTTTCGACTCGGAACTGCGGCGGAAAATAAGATCGGTGACGGTCAGAACCATGCTTTGTTCGAGGTAATGGCGACGGGACAGAACCAAGGCGACGGCACTCTCCCAGCTCGTCAAACCATCGCGGGTATTGCGGCGTTCGTTGACGAAATTCGACGCATTTTGCAAGAAACTTCGCTCGCTGTCAGTGACGGGGCCCATGGCGGCTTGGAAGCGCTTAAACGCTGGGCTCGTCGGATCGCGTACGATCTGACGGTAAGACTCCACGATTTGGCGTCGTCGTTTCTCCAACGGCGACAAGCGACGGTTCTTGGGCAGCTTCGGGAGCGGGACCAACGGCAAAATCTTCGCGATTTCGGAATACGACTTCAATCGAGGCGCCTGTGAGTGATACTCGGCTGCGGCGGCACCGGAGGATGACTCGGTGATCTCCAGTGACGGGTGCAATGCCAAGAAATAGGAGAATTTGCCGCGACCATCACGTTTGGAGTCGTTGAGTTCGATGCAGCCTGGGCAGAAGGCCAAATCGGTCACGTTCTCGTTCTCCCAGTCCATACTGTCCTCTGCGGTCGACTCGTTGACATCGCCATCATCCAAATCATCGGCGTTGGTGCCCTTGCGTTGGTTCGTGGCCGATGTGCCAGCGGTGGTGGAACCGCTACGGTTGTTTATGCGTGCGAACTTCTTACGCAACCAACCGCCGACAGTCGTGCGCTCGACCTTTTGGCGCTGCGGTCCACTCAATCCCGCGCCCATGTTGCTGCCTGAGGCTGTGCTCATCGTGCGCCCCGATGAGTAAGCAGCGTCGCCTTTTTCTTTCGCGAACGAACCGTCCAGGTTCTACATGTCATGCAGGCCAGCAGGCAAGCAGGCGGACGTTAAGAGTGCCACGGCTATACGAAGACAAGCACACACACGTACCTTGACGATTTTCCCATCTGGTTGGACGTCTTCGTCGTCTTCCTCCGATTCGCTGGCGTCTAATGGCTCCGGAGGAGGAGAGACAAGTTGATCCGGCT
Organism: Poteriospumella lacustris; assembly: GCA_008000375.1. NCBI lineage: Eukaryota > Chrysophyceae > Chromulinales > Dinobryaceae > Poteriospumella > Poteriospumella lacustris. The sequence goes on from SMOI01000374.1 coordinate 2,759, forward strand.
CTTCTGCGGTGGCTTTGGTGGCGAGCATCGCGGCGTCTTCTTCGTCAGGCCCGTTCTCTTCCTCCGAATCCAGCGTCGGTAAATCCACAATAGGCAGTGCATCCGGTTCCACTGGCGTCAGTCGCATGTTGAACACGTAGTTCATCAACCGATTTGGGTGCGAATTGGGAAACTTCGACGCGACTGTGCGAGGCATCTCATAACCGACTGAACAGAACAACGGCAACAGACAAGAGCACACAACGCAGCATATTAACAGCCACTCTCATGACACAGACGACGATAATGAACAGGGGGACTCACCTAACTGAATGGAAGCATTTCCAAAGAAAGTACGCAGATCCATGGGCTTGACCATCGGGATGTTGACCATGGTCCAATCCAACAGGTTCAAGTTCGACGTGTTGACACTCAAACTGTACGTATGATCGAGTTTGACTTGCGCTTCATCAATCGACTTGTATTTCAAGCGCTCTTTTCTATAGTTTATGTCTTCGGTGAATGGAATACCCAGAGGTGGTGGTGTCTCGCCTGGTGGCGTGACAATGATTTTGTCCATCGTCGGAAAGATCGGGCCGACGACGTGCGGAAGCTGGTGGTTGGGGTTGTCCATGGACTCTCCGAAGGAGTAGTGCATATCCGTAACCATTGTGGAACACAGCTTCATGGCAGCCATGGAAATGGATCGGGTAAACAAGCCCAATTCCATTTTGGCACTGGCTTCCGCTCCCACAAAGATTTCACCTGCCGGTTGTCTCTTGAATTTTCCTTGCACCTGTACCTCAAACAACCGACGTCTGGAATGCATGGACAGCTGATTAAAAGGTGTTCAACAGCATAATGGGCGACAGATGACTCACCTTCCCACGAAGAAGCATTCAAAGTTCTTGTCGATTGGAGCCGTTCGGATCACAATCACGGCGATTCCTTTGAAAAATTCGGTTTCAAAAGGCGTCGGTTCTCGAGCATTTGGAACGACCGGAATGAATTTCGTAGAATTGTGGGAAAGAAGCTCAACTTTTAGTGTACGGATGGGCGGATCTGGATATGGCGTAATACCATTGCTACCCACACCCGTGGTCTTCACCGGAGTTGAGCTCATGATTCCAGATTCCAACTCCTTTGATTGAGAAATTCGCGTTACAGGTCAACCGACAGCTACGTAGTTGCACAATTCAAGCGGAAAGTGATCAGAAAGAGGACACGACCATCGAATTCCTCCGACAAGATCACAGAAGAAATCGGACACTCCGCCGCCGCCGACGTCGTGATGATTCACAGCTCATCAACCTAGCCTCACCAGACAATCCCAGAGTCTACAGTCGCCAGTATAGGCAGCAATTGGTTGTATGTATATACAGTATGCATATGGTAAAACACTCCTCTCTCGATCTATTTATTTGTTAAATAAATAATCGTCAAGTAGACGATTTTACTTTTCGAATATATCACAAATGGAATGGAAACCACAACTCAACGGCATGATCGCATATACACAATAACCATACACACATCTCCCTCATGGTGCTGTTCTCTCATCCGGCGATAGGCAAATACCATTCTTCAGTCATTCCGGCAATTTTTCGGGCATCGTGATTAAATGGCTCCCGCAGTTTTCCTTTGAAAAACTTTCCTGAGAGTTCGTGAAAAACGTCGACGGGACTATTGAAACCTCTGGTTTTGCAGATTTCTTTGAACCATTTGACTCCAATTGCTACATGACCTATTTCTTCCTTGTAGTTGTGATCAAGAATGGCGACACTTTCCTTGTCATCAATCTGCACCAACTTCTGTCGCGACTTAGCGTACGTGTCCAAGCCTTTGGCTTCATGGGTGAGGTTGATCACTGCCAGTCTGGCCAAAATATCGCCTTTGGTATTCATAAATATTGTAGCCGTCAGGAAATAGCATCATTTGTGCACAAAGCACAGGGATTACTCACCTGACGTATCCGTGGCACTTTGCCATAGACCATCTTGAAAGGGGAAGCAACCAAAGTTCAGCCCAAAATTACGTAATCGACCGTCCCATGAAAGAAAATGGTATGCCTCTTGTTCTGCAATGAACACAAGGTCGTCGATGTATTGCTTGGGGAAGGTTGTCGTAACTTTCCAATACCGTGCCAACAAGTCCCAAAACAAATCGATGGCATACGACTCCGCGTTGGCGATACCATGCACCGTAACTTCGACGGTATTCTTCTTGAGCATACGAGCCAACTTTTGTTGATGTTCGTCTTGCTGATCAACAGGTACTTGCACGTAATCCGACAATGGTCGTGCCGGCGACGGAGGAACTGCGATTGGCTCCGAGGAAGGGCTCACTCGGTGAATTCTACCATCTTTCCAAGCTTCACAGTACCGCTTTGTCAGTCGAGCTTTCTCAAAGACATCACTCTCAGACAATACACTGACGGCCGCCTCGACGATGGTAATCACATCCCAAGCCGCAAACTTGGAGGACGAGCGCAGAACAATCAGATCACTTTTCTTCATTTCCAATATGGCATGGAAGTTCCCTCAAGTGCTGCTATTGGATCTAGATGAGCACAGCTTATTGTTTACTCGAGAATATGGAATACTTGATAGATGATCCATTGGTGGCAGACAAGACCAAGACGAACACGAAGAGCGGAACTTTCTCTTGTGGTGGAAGAGGCATGCGCACAAAAATGTAACGCCTTTTCGACGACCACCTTGACGTGCCAGGTCCAATCGTGCGTGACTTTTCCGGTTTGCGGTTTACAAACGAATGTATTGCAAGAGAAGCAACCATTCACGAGGTCATTGAAGTTTAGTTTAAACGTCCTCGGTGGAAGGTATTTCATATATATTTTTTTGATTTGCTTCTGAGACAGGTGTGAGTCTTTTGCTTTCGAAAACGAGAGCGATAGTTTCGTTAGGACTGTGGCTACCAGCTGTGGCCGGGTATAGATTGTGTGGAACCAAAGCATTGATTAGTCGCTCTTCCGAACGTTTGTTCCACTCTCGCGGTTTAAGGATGACTGAAAGTGTCCGCAAGCATGTGGATTATCAAAGTCTGGTGCCTGCCCCGAAGCGACCTCATATGGTTCTGTCGGATGCACCGAAGCGATTAATCGTTGTTGGAGACGTGCACGGTTGCTTAGAGGAGCTTCAACAGCTTTTGGTTGAGTCTAACTACAACAAGAATGAGGGAGATGAAGTGCTTCTGGTGGGTGACCTCGTAAACAAAGGTCCCCTCTCCGCCGAGACTGTTCGATTCGCACGTGAGAACAACTTTCATTGCATTCGAGGCAATCATGATGATTTCGCTCTATGCCACGCATTGCAGCTTGTCGAGAAAAGCACTCATCCTGGGTTGCAGTACATCGAGAAATTGACGCAGTAAGAAGTCGCTAGATATGGCCAGCTGGCCTACTTATGCTGTGATGCTAATCGGGCTCTTTTCTATTCCATATTGTCTATTCACAGGGAAGACATTGATTGGATGGTGGAGTTGCCGTATTCTATTTCCGTTCCTTCTTGGCGAACCATTTTCGTCCACGCTGGTATTGTACCAACGGAGGGACTGACCGCACAGACGGCGGGTAACTTGGTCACCATGCGCAACGTCGTCGAAGAAGATGTTGATGGATCAACAACCGTGCGCGGCACAAGCAAAATCGACGAAGGTGTTGCTTGGGTAAGCCGCTGGGATGGTCGCCTGGTGAATGCGAAGGACATTGTTGGCAGCGACAATGACGAGTTCGCCAGCGATTGGCACGTCATCTTCGGTCATGACGCTCGTCGTGGCCTGCAGCAAACGCCTTATGCGACGGGACTCGATACAGGCTGTTCATACGGTATGATGGATGCTTTCGTGTCGTCGCTCTCTCGATGTCTTATTGATAATCGTTCGTTCTTTCTTCGACAGGAAAGCAATTGACTGCGGTGATTCTGCCGGAGAAACAACTGGTGCAAGTGCAAGCCAAGGCCGAATACAGTCCGGTGGGGGACAAAGACTGAGCCATGTGTTTGCATTAGGTCTCGTTGATCATGCTGTTCTGGTTTGTAGTTCTGCTGTCTGCTGTATCCCTTTAAGTGCCGTGTCTTCTGTTATCAATCCGAGCGGGGTCTGTCTTTCGATGTGTTCACAAGAGGGACAAGAACTCCATTGATCTGTAGTCTATTTGAGAGGTGGGACAAGAGCAAACCAAAATGATCGTATACAGAGAGACTTGCAAGCTACACAACGATGCTGAAGGTAGTGAGAGAGAAACGAATCCGTAGAGCTACGTGGAGGGGGCTTCGCTTGCTTACTTAGCCACGTTTGTCGAGACGACTGTGGTTCTTGTCCGATGGCATTTCCCCAGCTTCACAAAGCCATGCACCTTAATAAAACTGGAAACAAAGAGAGGAAAACAAAAAAAGAGAAGCAAAAAGGAATAATTGAGGGCAACCTGCGGAAGCAAGTCAATGAGGTGACTTGGTGTTCGCCGACGGGAAGCGAAGAACACCACAAGGGGAGTTTTTTTGGCGACAAAAATGGCGAGAGCGGGATATGTGAAAGAATCTTGGCGAAACAAAACGGTGAAGAAATGAGGGAAAACAGCGGATCGCAGAACAGATGGGGGTGTGTGTTCCTACGTGTGTGTAAGCATGTGCCTAACTGCGCTCGTAAGCCAAGATAGGCGACAACCACTTCTCCATTTCGTCCAACGCAAAGCTCTTACGCTCCGCGTAACTTGTGACTTGCTCCTTGGTGATCTGTCCAACGGCGAAATACTCGCTCTGAGGGTGAGCGAAGACCAAAGCCGACACAGAGGACGCAGGCATCATGGACAGCGACTCCGACAGCTTGATGCCGGTACGCTCTTCCACTTCCAGAACCTTCCACAAGGTCAACTTCTCCGTGTGATCGGGCTGACTGGGGTAGCCAGGGGCCGGGCGGATACCCTGGTACTTGATCTTGAGCAAGTCCGCCTCGGCGAGAGACTCGTTGGCAGCATAACCCCACATCTCACGGCGAATATCCAAGTGCACCGCTTCAGCGAAGGCTTCGACCAAACGATCAGCCAATGCCTGAACCATGATCTTGCTGAAGTCATCGTTGTTCGCTTCGTAGCGAGCCACAGACTCGTCGCAGCCCATACAGGCCACAGCGAACATACCCAAGTGATCAATCAAACCAGTCGACTTCGGGGCAATGAAATCGGCCTGACTCAAGTAACGCTTCTCCGAATTGTCGCTCTCGGCTTGCTCACGCAACATGCAGAACTTGCCCAGAACCTTGGAACGCGTCTCATCGGCGTACACCTCCACGTCTTCGGTACCCACCGTGTTGGCAGGGAACAGACCAACAGCGCCCACCAACTGCAAGGACTTCGTCGCCACAATCTCCTTCAACATCGTCTGCGCATCATCGAACAACTTCTTCGCCTCAGCGCCGACCTTCTCGTCGTTGAAGATCTTAGGGTAACCACGGTTAGGATAGCGACCACGGAGTTCCCAAGTCTGGAAGAATGGATTCCAATCGATGAAAGGAATCACATCTTCGATGCTCTTCTTCACCACGGTGATACCCAACTTACGAGGAGTAGGCGCAGGAGGATTGTCGTTGAAGTCGATGACCAGACGACGGGCAATGGCATCATTCATTGACAGGTACGTGCGACTCTCCAAACTGGCGTAGTGGTCCGCACGCAACTCCTCGTATTCCTCCAAGATGGACTCGGCATACTCCGCCTTGTTTTCACTCAACAGGGCAGACATGACGGTGACGGATCGACTGGCATCGAGGACGTGGATGACGGGGTGATCCAAGTCGCTGAAGGACGGCGAGATCTTCACCGCCGTGTGCATCTTCGAAGTCGTCGCACCACCAATCAACAGAGGTTGCTTCATGTTGCGCTTCTTCATTTCACGGGCCACCGTGACCATCTCGTCAAGCGAAGGAGTAATGAGACCAGACAAACCGATCACATCGACGTTCAAACGCTGCGCTTCATCCAAGATCTTGTCACAGGGCACCATCACTCCCAAATCGTACACCTTGAAGTTGTTGCAGCCCAACACGACCGCCACAATGTTCTTGCCGATATCGTGCACGTCACCTTTCACCGTGGCGATCAAGAAAGTACCCGCGAATGACGAGGTGTCGTTCTCGTCGACGATATCAGGGTCCTTGCCCTCGGCAATCATGGCAGCGCGCTTCTCTATCTCCATGAACGGAAGCAAATAGGCCACGGCCTTCTTCATCACACGAGCGGACTTGATGACCTGCGGCAAGAACATCTTTCCAGAGCCAAACAAGTCGCCGACGATGTTCATGCCACTCATCAGAGGACCTTCGATCACTTCCAACGGACGCGAGCACTTCAAGCGTGCTTCCTCCACGTCCTTCTCAATGAACTCGGTGATACCTTGAATCAAGGAGTGCGCCAAACGCTCGTTGACATCCTTGTCACGCCAGCTGCTCACCTTGGCCACCGTTTCTTCCAAAACACCTCCCTTCTTACGAGCCTCCATACGTTGCTTTTCCAACGTCGTACGCTCCAACATCTGCTCCGTAGCGACCGGGGTCTTGTTCATCACCAAGTTCTCGCACAGAATCTTCAAATCAGGCTCGATTTCGAAGTATGGGATCATTTCGTGAGCGTTCACAATGCCCATGTCCATACCCGCCTCCACTATGCCGTGGTACAAAAACACCGAGTGAATCGACTCGCGGATCTTGTTCACACCGCGGAACCCGAACGACAAGTTCGAAATACCGCCACTGATTTTCGCATACGGACATTGCTCCTTGATGATCTTCGTCGCCTCGATGAAGTCCACCGCATAGTTCGCATGCTCCTCCATGCCCGTGCCGATCGTCAACACGTTCGGGTCGAAGATGATGTCCTCCGGAGGGAACTTCACCTCGTTCACCAAAATGTCGTAGCTGCGCTTGCAGATGCGCACCTTCTCCGCACACGTTGCCGCTTGGCCCTGCTCGTCGAACGCCATCACCACCACGGCCGCACCATGCTTCTTCAACAACGTCGCCTGCGCACGGAACAGCTCCTCGCCCACCTTCAGCGAAATGCTGTTCACGATCGGCTTGCCCTGGCACCACTTCAGACCCGCCAACACAATCTCGAACTTCGACGCGTCCAACATGAACGGCACCTTCGCGATCTCCGGCTCCGTCACGGCGATCTTCACGAACTTCTGCATCGCCGCCAGACCGTCCAACATGCCGTCGTCCACATTGATGTCGATCACATGCGCACCGTCCACGACCTGCTTCTTCGCAATGTCCATCGCCTCTCCGTACTTGTTCGCCATGATCAGCTTCTTGAACGCAATCGAACCCGCCACGTTGCAGCGCTCACCGATGTTCAAGAACGGCATGCCCAAGTGGTTGTATTGGTCCTCCACCACCAGGTCCTCCAGGCCCGACAGCCACATCTTCGGTCGGCCCAACGCTGGCAACTCTCTGGGCTTGTAGCCCTTCTGCTCGATCAGGCCCTTGATGGCCGCAATGTGTCCAGGCGTTGAGCCGCAGCAGCCGCCCACCATGTTCAACCACTTGTTCACGAAAAACACCTCATTGTACGACGCCATGTCCGCTGGCGTGTCGTCGTAGCCGCCCATCGCGTTCGGAAGACCCGCATTCGAATACACATGCACGAAACACTCCGCGCACTTCGCCAAACGCTCCACAAACGGAACCATCTGCTGCGCTCCCAACGCACAGTTCAAACCCACACACATGGGCTTCGAGTGGCGGATCGACGCGTAGAACGCCTCCGTCGTCTGGCCCGACAACGTGCGACCACTCAAGTCCACCAACGTTCCCGACACAAACACCGGAATGTCCACCTGTGCGTGCTCCAAGAACTCCCCGATCGCGAACAGCGCCGCCTTGGCATTCAACGTGTCGAAAATCGTCTCCACAATCAAAATGTCCGCGCCACCGTCCACCAGACCCACCACTTGCTCGTAGTACGACGTCACCAACTCGTCGAACGTCACGTTGCGCATCGCCGAGTCTTCCACGCTCGGAGAAATCGATCCCGTGCGGTTCGTGGGACCCAATGCACCCACCACAAAACGGGGCTTCGTAGGATCCTCCTTCGTGACTTCGTCACACGCCTCGCGAGCCAGACGGGCGCCCGCATAGTTCAGCTCGTACGCCAAACCCTCCATGTGGTAATCCGCCTGCGCAATCGTCGTGGAGCTGAAAGTGTTGGTGCCGATCAAGCGAGATCCGCTGCGCAAATACTCCAAATAAATGTTCTTGATCACTTGAGGTTGACTCAACGACAACAGGTCGTTGTTGCCCTTCACGGGGCACTTCCAGTCAGCGAAGCGCTCTCCTCGGAACGCCGCTTCGTCCAACCATGACGATTGCTTTTGAATCATGGTGCCCATCGCACCGTCGTACATGGCGATTTCCGTGTTGAACAACTCCGTGATGTAACGGCGCACACTGTCGCGGCCACGGACAAAGTATGGGTACGCCGTGCCCACCGTGCTGTCCGTCACTGCCCAATCCACGCGCAAATCCGACCATTTCGGAGCCTTGCCAGCGATACTGACATCCGGCAGTTTGCCCGCACGCGCCTTCAGAATGTCAGGGTGCGTGAGCTCGCTCCAACGATAGGAGGCAGGAATCTTCTGTTGCGCATAGACAGAGGAGGGCGCAGGAGGTTCCACTGAAGGACGAGGTTCGACCAAATCGTAATCAAACACCTTGCGAGGAATCTTAATGATCACACGAGGCTTCGGAGGAATAGGCTCTCCCTTCTTTCGGGCGACTTCAGCAGCCTTTTCCCAGGTCGTGCGCTCCAACATCTGCTCCGTAGCGACCGGGGTCTTGTTCATCACCAAGTTCTCGCACAAGTGCAACAGATCACCCTCAATGCGGTCGTACGCAATCATTTCGTGAGCGTTCACAATGCCCATGTCCATACCCGCCTCCACTATGCCGTGGTACAAAAACACCGAGTGAATCGACTCGCGGATCTTGTTCACACCGCGGAACCCGAACGACAAGTTCGAAATACCGCCACTGATTTTCGCATACGGACATTGCTCCTTGATGATCTTCGTCGCCTCGATGAAGTCCACCGCATAGTTCGCATGCTCCTCCATGCCCGTGCCGATCGTCAACACGTTCGGGTCGAAGATGATGTCCTCCGGAGGGAACTTCACCTCGTTCACCAAAATGTCGTAGCTGCGCTTGCAGATGCGCACCTTCTCCGCACACGTTGCCGCTTGGCCCTGCTCGTCGAACGCCATCACCACCACGGCCGCACCATGCTTCTTCAACAACGTCGCCTGCGCACGGAACAGCTCCTCGCCCACCTTCAGCGAAATGCTGTTCACGATCGGCTTGCCCTGGCACCACTTCAGACCCGCCAACACAATCTCGAACTTCGACGCGTCCAACATGAACGGCACCTTCGCGATCTCCGGCTCCGTCACGGCGATCTTCACGAACTTCTGCATCGCCGCCAGACCGTCCAACATGCCGTCGTCCACATTGATGTCGATCACATGCGCACCGTCCACGACCTGCTTCTTCGCAATGTCCATCGCCTCTCCGTACTTGTTCGCCATGATCAGCTTCTTGAACGCAATCGAACCCGCCACGTTGCAGCGCTCACCGATGTTCAAGAACGGCATGCCCAAGTGGTTGTATTGGTCCTCCACCACCAGGTCCTCCAGGCCCGACAGCCACATCTTCGGTCGGCCCAACGCTGGCAACTCTCTGGGCTTGTAGCCCTTCTGCTCGATCAGGCCCTTGATGGCCGCAATGTGTCCAGGCGTTGAGCCGCAGCAGCCGCCCACCATGTTCAACCACTTGTTCACGAAAAACACCTCATTGTACGACGCCATGTCCGCTGGCGTGTCGTCGTAGCCGCCCATCGCGTTCGGAAGACCCGCATTCGAATACACATGCACGAAACACTCCGCGCACTTCGCCAAACGCTCCACAAACGGAACCATCTGCTGCGCTCCCAACGCACAGTTCAAACCCACACACATGGGCTTCGAGTGGCGGATCGACGCGTAGAACGCCTCCGTCGTCTGGCCCGACAACGTGCGACCACTCAAGTCCACCAACGTTCCCGACACAAACACCGGAATGTCCACCTGTGCGTGCTCCAAGAACTCCCCGATCGCGAACAGCGCCGCCTTGGCATTCAACGTGTCGAAAATCGTCTCCACAATCAAAATGTCCGCGCCACCGTCCACCAGACCCACCACTTGCTCGTAGTACGACGTCACCAACTCGTCGAACGTCACGTTGCGCATCGCCGAGTCTTCCACGCTCGGAGAAATCGATCCCGTGCGGTTCGTGGGACCCAATGCACCCACCACAAAACGGGGCTTCGTAGGATCCTCCTTCGTGACTTCGTCACACGCCTCGCGAGCCAGACGGGCGCCCGCATAGTTCAGCTCGTACGCCAAACCCTCCATGTGGTAATCCGCCTGCGCAATCGTCGTGGAGCTGAAAGTGTTGGTGCCGATCAAGCGAGATCCGCTGCGCAAATACTCCAAATAAATGTTCTTGATCACTTGAGGTTGACTCAACGACAACAGGTCGTTGTTGCCCTTCACGGGGCACTTCCAGTCAGCGAAGCGCTCTCCTCGGAACGCCGCTTCGTCCAACCATGACGATTGCTTTTGAATCATGGTGCCCATCGCACCGTCGTACATGGCGATTTCCGTGTTGAACAACTCCGTGATGTAACGGCGCACACTGTCGCGGCCACGGACAAAGTATGGGTACGCCGTGCCCACCGTGCTGTCCGTCACTGCCCAATCCACGCGCAAATCCGACCATTTCGGAGCCTTGCCAGCGATACTGACATCCGGCAGTTTGCCCGCACGCGCCTTCAGAATGTCAGGGTGCGTGAGCTCGCTCCAACGATAGGAGGCAGGAATCTTCTGTTGCGCATAGACAGAGGAGGGCGCAGGAGGTTCCACTGAAGGACGAGGAGGATGCTCGTCGTACCAAAATCTCTTCTTCTCAACCTTTCTCTCAACTGCCGACATTTTCTAGCTATACAATAACTGATGACGGAAAGATTTGGAAAAGACACACAGCAGAGGTCCTCCAGCCTTGGAATAAGTAATGAGGGGTGTCCAATTTATTGGGAAAGGTGTTCTATTTCGTATTGGACACCGCCATTCGCCACGCATTTGCACCTCTGCAAGAAAGATGACTTTTTGGGCAAAAGAACTGCTTATTGTGCTGATTTTTGAAAGATCGAGTTTTGTTAGGATCTTCGAGATCGTTGGAACTCGTGAAAAAGAGTGTACCGAGAGGGGCAAAATCGAGTTTGGTGAAAATCAGAGAAAATGCGAGGAAATTTACTTGGGAAGGACCGAGAGAACCAACTGCAACTTGTTATGATTGACTTCACCTCCTGAACGAATAGGACTGACCATTAAGTAGACTTATGGGAGACATTATCGACATCATTTGGAAATAGAAAAAAGCAAAAAACTATGGAAGAGAGTTCAAAATTGCACCAGGGGAATCCCTTTCTTTGCATGAAACAGGAAACACTGCAAGAAATTCTTCAATATCTCCTGCCTCATGACTTGAATGAAATCGAGAGTGTGTCGAAATCGATGAACAATGCGGTAGATGTGCTTGATGGTGCTTGGGAGTGGATTGTGAGACGGCGATGGAATTCCCAAGCGCTCTCAAAAAAGAATTTATCTGTTACCAGATGGAAGCAAGCTTATCAACTATTAGCTTCTCGCAACCAGATACCAGAAGGAAAACACTCTGGAAAACTTCAGAACATTTTTGCTCAGGGATTTCGTTCTCGTTTGGCTTCATCGTGGATAATGATTAATCATGGCAATAATGCAATCCTGCGTTCTTCAGTGCTGAATCGATCACAATGGAACTTGGTTGAGGTGCGGCTCTGTCTTCAGAATTTGTTTGAGACCATCATATCGATTTCGCTCAATTCGTCGGCAGTGAAGATTTTAGCATTTCATTCGGATGAAGTGAACGGCGATGAATTGTTGACGTCTAATTTCAGATGCTTGGCAATCAACGGTCAACTACAACCCCCTATCGACCCGACCAAACCTAGACAATCCTCTGTAGTTTTAAATCCACTTGATTTTACAGTTATTTCATTTTCTGTGTACTGTCCAACAAGCATTGAAAGCGAGCCCGACTTTCTGACAATGATTGACAAGTTCTTTGTCCAAGTCGAAACTCTACACACCCAGCACAGCATGTCACTTGCAATGATTAGTCACACAATAATATGGAATATGTACACCACCTTGCCTAGTGGTGTCGTTCTCCTAAAGGAACGACCCATGGTGTCCGCCGTGTAAGTCCAATTGAATCAGTTCCCCTTAACGTTTGCGATGAAACGTCTGTGTTGTTTCAAGTCCCGATGACAACAACACAAGACGTTTGCATCGCAAACGTGAAGGGGAACAAAACAAAAAGGCTTAAAATCAAAGTAATTACGTGTCTTATTTGTTGAATCTCAAACGAGTTTAAAATGACTGGCAAGGTGCTGCGTGTAAACAAACATAGTGCAAAGAACAACCTGGAATCTGGAGACGCAGTGTCATTCACATGGAACGACCAGTCAGCGTCCAGGAGATGAATTAGAAGAATATTCCATCGTCTCCTTCATCGTTCGTTTCGTTGATACTATGAGAAAAACATTCACGTCATTATATGACAAACAGGCTGATCAAGATATAATGATATCAATTACCTGCTCAGATATTCTGATGCAGAAATCTGCGAGACGGAGGCCACCGGCCGCAACGTGCCCAGTGGACGTCCTGGTGATGTTACCACCGCTTTAACTGCATGTTCATTGCTGGGACGTGGATGCAACGACTAAAAACGAAATTGGGTTAGTTCCACCATCACAAGTACTGCCCATTACCGTTGGCGGATAGACTCACCTCAACCGCCAACCCACTAATTTGTGATGTCGACGAAGCTCTCAAAAAGCCACCAATTTTCTGAATTCAAGCAAAACGAATGTGAGCGACGAATCACCTGAATTGGCAAGAACTGTTTAACATACCGGTGCGGGATCCAGCTTGGAAGATTTCGTGGAAAACCCTGAAAAATCTGATGGCAACTGAGATGGCAAGTCCATGACCGAGAAAAACTTTCTGTCTCGCTGAGAGTACTTCGAAATAGACTGCAGTAACTCCAAGACGGCTGCGGGGTCGTCCAAATAGGCCTTCGCTTCTGTCGGCTTTTTCCCAACAGTGACACTGTATGCGTGTAAATGCGATGATTGCTCTTGAGTGAGAAGAGAAATGCGTTCGAACATAGGTTCATCAGAGTTGTCGTCACCAATAGTGAGAATGAAGTCTGCCTCTTGGTTGGATGCTCTCATCGTGCTGATCGCGTGGTCCAAAAAGAGACCCTTCGAAGCGCCGACAGGTCTAACTTCGATGTATCCATCGGCAACTCCGCCACCGCGAATAACCTCCACTCGGTAATTGGCCATAATCAAATTTAAATGTTCCTCCAACTCTTTGCTTTGCAAAAATCCGAACTCCGGGTCCGCATCGCTGTACTGCCAAATCAAAGCATTTCCCTTCTGTTCAATGTATGTGCCGTGAGTTCGTTGGACAAAGATATCCATGACCATCTTCGCAGAAGCTTTCCATGCATCATCGATAGATTCCATTACGGTTTGCCATTTTCCTTTATCACTGGAAGCTGAGGGAACAAGGTCGTTGTTCGGCCACAAGTAGAAAAACCCGTGCTCTGCAGCCAAGCCCAACCCACGAATGCTGCCAAAGTAGTCAGTAACCGTCCGGACTTCTTTGCCTGATACGACAAATACGACGTTCTTCGGATCTGAACTTAGTATTTCCAAAACGTGTTTTAAATCCTGAGAAACCCCCTCGCGAGATGCCGCCCCAGTGGCCATAGCATAAGCTTGAAGTTTATCGTGCTTGTCGACGTTTGGGACCAAAGTTCCTCCCCAATCCAAGAGAATGAGTCGATGTCGTGCGTTTCGATAGGACTTGCAAACTTCTTGAACATCGAGAGGCAAGAATCCGGCCTTCAAGTTCATGACTTTATACTGCAGCCCGAAGCCGACAGCATAGTTTGCGCTGGGATCATCACTGCGCTCTACCGACTTCAAATCGTACAAAATATGCTTTGCCCAATTAGCCGTTGTGAGACGAGTGGAGAACTCCAAGTTACGGCGACTACGGTCTGCTCGTTCAACAGGACCCATTTCGATGGCATGCTTAATAGCATCTTTCACGTCGTCGACACGCCAAGGATTCACGATCATTGCCCCACGCATTACCCGCGCACTACTGATAAATTCGCCGATGATGATTAATCCTTGACTTGGAAGACCCGCACCTTCGATTGGAACATACGGAATAACTCCAGACTCCACTAATTTACCGTGCATGCTGCGTGCCAAGGTAAACTCCATAGGGTAACGATTTAAGCCATCTCGAGTTGCCGTCATGAGCAGGACATCCGCGGCAGCAAAGTATGCCAAACGATGAGAGAGTCGAATTTCTCGATCGTTCTTCTCCGCAAAATAAATGACCGGGCCATTGGAAGTTTCTTTATACTTCTCGTTGATTTGATTGACGAAGATGTTGACATCATGCAAAGTTTGACGATAATCTTGGCCACGTTCGGCTGCCGTGATACCAATAAAAGGAAACACAACTTTACCATGCCACTGAGGATTCTCTTGCATAAATTTATCAATAGCCATCAACTTCAAAGGGATGCCCTTCAATCTTTCGAGGCGATCAATTCCACTGATGACGACCTTATTTGGAAATTTGCTCTTCCAATACTGCACCTCCGAAGTGAATGGATCGCTGGTGAAAACTTCATTCAAGCGCGGGAGATCAACACCAACATGAATACAAGTCACTGCTACTTCTCGCCCATCTACGTTTACGGTCATCACTCCATTGGCATTCATATCCGAGTTGTATCCCAACAAGCGGTGACAGCATGTCATAAAATGCCGAGCATATTCGTACAAATGAAATCCGATTTGGTCTGCACCGAGAATACCTCGAAGCAAATCTTCTCTTCTTGACATCGTCCGCCAAATTTCGCTGGACGGGAACGGTGTATGGAAGAAATATCCAATCTTCGCTTGTGGGATGACTCGGCGGAGAAAGGAAGGTAGCAATAGAAGATGAAATCCATGTATCCAAATGAGGTAACCCGGTTGATAAACTTCCATAATCTTTTCTCGGAAAAGCTTGTGAACACTGCTGTAGTTGAACCACATTTGCTGTTGAGATTTCACACTTTTGTCGGCTGTATTCAAGGGACCATACACATCAGCGATGTGATGCATTATCAACCAGAGATGCTGCTTGCAGTATAGTTCATAGAACTGATGATGGACAGCTTGATTAACAAACACGGGAAAGCAGTTCATGGTAGCCAATACTGAAGCCACAGCTTCCTCCTCTTCCACTGGAAGTGGTGCATTTGCATAGCGAATGGACCCAACCCATATCGTGCGGGCATCCAGTTGCATCGACAACAGATTTTCTTTGTCCCAGCTTGCTTGCCATCCACCATTCGCCTTTTTGCTCAAAATCACTGGCAAAAAATAAGAAACGATGATGACGGCATCATTTTTGCTAACTTCTTGGTCGGAAGCAGTGCGACGATTCCAATTGGTCATTATTCGACTGCGCAGGCTGGAGTCAGCATTAACAGCAACAACTTTTGATGGTGATGCAGGAACGGAGTCTATTGCCTCATGTTCTAGGCTTCCAAATGTGTCCTCCATCGTTTGGCACAATGCCTTATTCTTAGGAACCCGCACATGTCGAATGAGATCGCCTTCCCATTTGCTGAACTTTCCGTTAGAAAAAACAGCATACCGGTATGTGACTGACCCTTCGTCACCGGGAACAAAAATTCCTGAGCATCCCAAAATTTCAGATAAGCATCAGCATTTGCCATCGGATACAGGGCAACCTATTTACCTTCTTTAGTTCGCCACCATGGAAACTCTGCCGCTGATGTTACTAAAGGAATGGCTCTTTCAATTGAATTGCATCCAAGAGCAGGAACGTTTCCTATGAGATATATCTCCTCTCCAAACCCCACCCGAGCGTGAACCTGACAAAAATGTGTTCTGTTGAAAAAAATGTATCTAGTAGTAATGGAATGAGCAACGTACTTTGAAGAGAACTTCTATCATCGACGAGTTCATATTTCGGCTCAGACCTCGCCAAGTTGTCGTGGCGGATGACGATGGACTCTGATTTGAAGGAATATGTATTCGAGATATTTTGATTTATGGAGGAGTTAGAAGGATAGTTGCTCAACTGCGGTGAGAAGAAATTGTTGACATGGCACATGTTTGGGAATGTTGACGCGCAGAACGCCTCCGCGACACAGCCGCTTGACACACTTCTGCCACTTGCTGTGTCGAACCAGGCTCACTCACGCACTCGCGCACAGGGCAGAGTCGGTTGGTCACACTTGCAAATAGGTAATTAAGAGGACTTTCTTGTAGGCTCCTCCAAATGCTCTGGACTTTTTGAAGTTGTTACTTCTTACGGGAAGTACCATACGATAAGGGTCTCATTGAAAGAAGTATCAAGTTAAATGTTAACAAGCACTTAGTGAAGTTGTTTGCAACTCAAAAAGTCTTCGTTCTGTCCGTCTCTGATGATCGTGACAATATCGGTTTCAACGATCTGGATTCTAGAGTCAATCTAAATATCTAAATTGTAGGCGATCGGTATCGCAAAAGACTGCAACGTATTCGACCTGCGCACCGCTTCGTCACCACTTCGACAACATCGCGCAAGGCCATCTTGTACGAAACTCTTACTAAGTGATTCTTATATATGTGATTGTAATACAATCATACGTACATTTTATGCGATTTTGATTGTTGGCCACTTGTCAGGTGTCAGGTCGTCAGGTCGTCAGGTCCCATGTGGAGACATGGGCCATGGCATTGGCCCGTCGTTCCTATGGCTGATAAATCTGAACATAATTTTATTTCTATTTATGATAGGATGCGGACGAGAGGTAACCCCAGTCGGATAGGCAATCTTCTCGAGTGGTTTGAGGGCCTCATCCCGGAGGCGAGACTTGTCATCTACGTTCTCTCCCTCTACGCTGTTTTCATGACATGGGGATTCCTTCAAGAACGAATAACTACCACACGATATCTAATGAGCAGCAATACTGCTGATGATGAGGCCATTTCCCAAAAGTGGACTTTCCCGATGGTCCTCAACACATGTATGACCGCTTCCTCTAGTTTAACTGCACTTGTGGTTGAAATGGTTTTCAAAGGATCGACGGAGCAGAAGTCACATTCAGTATCATACAAGCATTTTTGGAAGTTTTCTCTCTTTGCAGCGATGGCTTCTCCCATTGGATATTTTTCGCTGAAGTACATCAGTTACCCCATGATGATTCTCACCAAATCGTGCAAGCCAGTGCCAGTCATGTTTGTAGGAGTTGTTCTGTATCAAAAATCTTACCAATGGTACAAGTATGCCGGCGTTGTCCTTCTTTGTGGGGGTATTTCCCTTTTTACTGCGGCGAAGGCGGTTTCGAATGTGAATTCTGCAGTTAGCGAAGGTGATACAGATGTCCGCATGCAGCTCTTTGGACTCTTGCTTGTGGTTCTAAATTTGTGTCTCGACGGGGTAACGAACAATGAACAAGACCATATCTTTACGAAATTGCAACCCACACCCTTGCAAATGATGAAGTACAGCAACGGGTGGCAAGCTGTGTATCTATCCGCCTATCTCATATTTGACATGCTGATTAATGGCTCGCAATGCGACTTGTTGAGCTCAATCTACATGATGTTCCACTTCAACGGAGTCTTTCGTGACCTCACCGTCTTTTGTCTATGCTCCTGTTTAGGCCAGTTGATTCTATTTGGTTTGATCAAAGAATTTGGTTCCTTGGTCTGGATCACAGTCGCGGTGTCGAGGCAGCTCTTCACGATTTTACTGTCAGTCTTCATCTTTGGACATCACATAAATCTTTGGCAATGGGGTGGCATTTTGCTCGTTTTTGCAGGATTATCTCTCGAAATTGGTTTGACCTACTTGTTGAAACCAAAAACAGTGAAGAGTGTCGCAATCCCGAGGGATGGCAGTGACACCGATTTGGAAAGTGTTGATTTCGACAAGCATCGAAAGCGTGACTAAACGTTTTTTGTGAGGGGATTGATGTTTTCTTTTTCTGATTTTAGTCATCATTTCAAGAAAAGTTATGTACAAAATAGAATCTTGACGAAGAATAAGTAGCTTTGAAGACAGTCGTCAGTCAAACTGCTTCACTTCGTAACTTACGCAAAAATTTACGCACCACAAACATCTCAATAACCCAACTTTTCGTTCAAGGATGTCTTTCCGTCGCCTTTTTGCTGAGAAGGTGGAAGCCAAATCATTTCTCCGCTCTGCAGCACTTGTTGACTGGAGATCAGTCCTTGTCGAACCGCCTCAGCTGTGTAGCGACCAGCATCATCATTGTTTGCAGGAAGGGAAGGTCTAACTGGGCCCTTCACAACAGCTTTTGATGGAAAGGCAACAGGTGTACTCTTCTGAGAATCGATCCGTGGCTTCTTGACAGGTGGATTGTCATCTCGCGACTGCGCAGATGCATTATCAACTGCACTAGCAGCAGCGGTGTCGTCCACATCTTTGTCTTTTTCCATCATAAAACGCTCCATTTCAGATAACTCAACAGCATCACCACTGTCACTGGTGCGGTTAAAAGTGGGGACGTGCTGACTCTGATTCGAACCATTCAACTTATCTACCCTTTCCACCGTGATCGGATCTGTGGTGCTTGCCTTTTCAATGGACGCTTGGACATTAGCTATTTTCATTGCAGGAGCGGCAGCATGAAGAAGTTTCTGCAGCTGTTTCATTTTAATAGTCGCTTCCTCGTAGTCTACCGAGACGCGGGATATCTTGCTCTTCAGTTCAGACTCTCGGTTCTTGTTAATGACCGCGGTAACTTCATCAACACCCACCGACTCGTTTCTTAAGACTTCAAGATCCTTCGTACAGGATTCCATTGTTGATTTCAGCTCATCAATGCGCTGCTGTTGAAGGTCGACGGAAGATTGAATATCCTTGAACGACAATGACTGCTGATGAAGGCCCTTTGAATCGCTGGCCTTGGAAGATACATCAAGAGCGGTATTGCTGAGTTTGTTGAGCTTCTTTTTCAATCGCCAATTGGTACTCACATCTGCAGTAGACTGCGAGATGTCATATACCATGGCGTCATCGCTTTCGTCGTCACCTCTTGGCCGTTTGCCTGGCACCACATCGACACGAGCAGTTGATCCGCTGCGATCAATTTGCTTTTGCTCGAGACGCTTTACTAGATCGGATACAGCAGTCGTCAGATCTGCAATAGCCTTGTCGTTTCGCGAAATAACAGACTGCTGACCCGTCGTAAGTCCGTCTTCTTGATTGTGTTCCTTCATGTAAATGCGACGAATCTCTTCTTGAAGGTTTTGAATCTTCCTTTCGTTCTTCCGGATTTTATCCAGTAACTCTCGATCTTTATCGGATTTGATTAGGCTCTCATCCAACGCGATTTCAAACTTTGCGCCGTACTTTCGATCGTAATTTTCATCTTGTTGTAAATACGCTGGAAGATTGTAGCGATGAGCATGAATACCCCCATCGCCGCTGCGAAACCTCTCGTCGTCTTCAGTTTCGTTCGCGGATGCCAGTGACAATTTTCCATTCACAAATTTCATGTTACTGTCCGTCGGGTTAGATTTTCCGTGTTCGTCGTCGTCTCCGCTAGGCTCATCAGGATCATCCTGAATGCCCCAAGTCACTCCGGAGTCCTCAGATTCCTCCTGACGGGCGGCCTTTTCTTTCATCGCACGTCGAAGTTGAGAGAGCTGTTCTATTTCGCTTTTCTCATCGGTTGCTGGTTCCGGGCCTTTCAAGACATTAATGCGAGTGGACTCTCCAAATTTGATGATATCTCCCACGCTGAGTTTGTGATATGTTTGTGGGCGAAGGCGCTGCTTATTGACAAAAGTGCCGTTGGCACTGCGGTTGTCATAAATATGCAAGCTTCCATCCTCGTGGAAATTGAGAATTGCATGAAGTCGAGATATCGATCCATGCTCCATTGGAATATCGACAGCATCAGGCTGGCGACCAATACGAAAATATTCCCTCCCCACAAGCGGAATTTCCTCCATTGCCACCCCATTCTTTATCACCTCCAAAGCAAATTTATCACTCTTTGGGGAACTTGACCAAGGAGGCCTCTCGTATGCGCTTGTGCTCGACGACGGGGGTGCATTAGCTGCTGGGCGCACCAAGGGAGGCTCCATTACAAAGCCCTTTTCCTATAATGAGTATCTCAAAGTGCTTGATGGGATAGATATGTGAGAATAAGGGTCAAGTTTTCACGGTCCGTGACGATGTGATGTGATATGTGATGAACGCACGAACGCAAGTAAAAGTACAAATATTGTTAGTTTAGTACTTGTTATAGCCACTTTATGTCAAAATATCCGTTCGAGGTCCTGTTTGCTGGACCGTTTCGTATTTCTCACGATGGGCGACCGTTTGAATGACAAGCACTTGACATCGATCGGTCCTGGGGTCCGGTGAAAGACTTCGGACTTCCGATCCTCAAGAAGGCAAGCTCATTGTGTCCACAATAGTTGTCATTTGAGCAGAGCTGACGGGACCTTATTGCTTGATTATTTGGCGGTTCAGATATTTGATTGGATTATTGTGAGTAATTTTGACTCAAAGCATTGAAGAAGAAAATGTCGGACGCAAAAGTTCAGCTGTATTTCGATAAGGACAATAAAATTCGTGCTTTTGATCCAGCTAAGTTTGAAAGAAGTGATCAGCTGGAGAAGGAATGTGGCTCCTTTGTCTCAAATATTTCCACGTTCAACGAAAAGGTGCATTCGTTGGTGGAAGTTTTGGAAGCCCATGCTTCAAGGATAGACTCTCAAAAATTGAAAGTACGCATTTGCCTGCTGTCTTCAGTTTCCTCCTCATTTTTGATGAAATGTTATCATTTTCTTTGCAGGCCATTGGACTTCGAATGGCGGTGGAAAATGAAGTCGATAATCGACACCGTCAGGAGCGTGCTCTTCAGGTGATGATTAACGAGAAGAAGTCCGAACTCGATAGGTATCGCCTTGATAAGCTGCCCCCACCCTTTTCGAAAATAATTAGCTGTTTCTGTTTCTTTTTCAGATACAAGGCGCAGCTCAATTCTCTCAGGCGAGTTGAAGGGGAGTACAAGGCAACGTTGGAGCGATTGAACAATGCTCACAACTGAGCACCATCCTTGAGTAATCTTGTCTGCGCTTACTTCATTCGTATTGTACAAAGTTTTAAAAGAGTAACGTTGCAGCAAGAGGTAATGCAACTAATTATTTCCCGAGATCAATCCCTACAATGCTAACATCGTTCCAAGAAGCCCCCCTGGGGCGGATATGAGCGAATATGAGCACGAATGGAAACAAAAACAAAAACAGTGTAGCGCGCTTGCGAAGATTTAAGAAGTTACGCTGCAGCGAAAAGCAATGGGAAGAATCATTTCCACAAGTCTATTCCTAGTTCAAAAAGAAAATAGGTGGGTACCAAACCAAAACAAAATAAATGCACACGGCAGAACAACGGCCACGTCTAAAGTATCGACTCGTATTTACATGATGGCGAGAGAAAGCGCTCAAAGACAGAGAAGAGTGCGGTTCCGAAGTGACTGGTTCAGTTAGCAACATCCGCCCTTCTCAGACTTTCCTCCCGGATTTGACTTCATCCCCACTTTGATCCCGTGTGACTACAAAACCAGTATATCAGCAAACTTTATCCATGATAAGATATTCTATACTCTATCCGCCAACTAACCTCGTCGTTCAGATTGAAAACACCTTGGTTGATCAAATCAAGGACTTTGATGGAGGTGGTAATGAAGGCTTCCTCAACATTTTCACCTGTCTTCGCAGATGCCTCCATGCACAGAAGATTATGATTTCGAGCGAATGCTTCTCCCTCTTGGACACTACCGAACAGATTAGATGATGCCATGGTCATAATTTTCAAGCATTGGCACATACCTCACAGCGCGTTTGTGCTCCAGATCTTTCTTGTTACCCACAAGCATGATGACCAGCTCGGGGTTAGAATTTTGTTTTGCTTCATCAAGCCATCGTGAAAGGTGCGTAAATGTTTCCCTTCGAGTGATATCATACATCAGCAATGCACTGCATGCTCCACGGTAGTAAGAGCGAGTGATACTACGGAAGGACTCTTGTCCGGCCTACGTTGGAGTCAACAGCATTAACAATATGTTGAGCGTCATTTCAAGAGTAATGAACTTACAGTATCCCAAATCTGGAGTTTAATTAATTTGTTGTTCAAATCGATAGTTCTCGATCCAAACTCGACACCGATGGTCATATCGTGCACATGCTGAAAGCGCTTGTCTGTGAACTGCAAAAGGAAACAGCTCTTTCCAACACAAGTATCGCCAATGATGATAAACTTGAAAAGATATGAGTAGCTCATTTATCCGAAGTCTGCTTTGTAAATTAAGGTTTGCACAAACCCATAAGAGGAGCTGACTCGATTTGAAACGTCAACACTTGTCAATAAAAGCAACAAATCTCAGCACTCTAACACTGCAACGCTTGTCAATCTACTTCTCGGATGGACAAACGACTTCCCTGATTCAAATCTCTGCCACAATCTCAATCCAAGTCGATCGAAATGATGATCTATTTTGGAATAATTTTCATTCACATCTGCGATGGGAACGCGACACCGGTGTTGTTTGCACGGTGACACAGCAGCTTCACCCTCACTACCGTTACCCCAACCTTTATTTATTTACGCGTAGGAGGTGAGCACCGAATCAAACCTTTCTCTCAACAATGAACAGGTTCTATGCTCGACTCTATTTCTTCTTCGCAGGTAGGAAGCATCGTCTCCAAGTCTCCAAGCGCTGTCAAGTAAAAGCCCCAGCAAGTCAAAGAAATATATAAAAACACCATTATGTGATCCTAAGATCGATAAGCTTCTCCAGAGAGAAGCAGTAATTTTCAGCTCTCATTTTACAATGTTTGTAAATAATACTTTGAAATGCAACAAAGAGCGGCAGCAGAATCAAAAACGACGACAGCCGCACATGCAGTCTTTTTCGTGAACGTCTTCATGATTTCCCAGCGATCGTTGACTTTGCCCTTTGGTGAATGCAAAAAAGCTGCCACTCTTTTGCCGTGCGAACGCATATTCTTCATCATCATCATAGTCATCGCTGTAGTCGTCTTCGAGTTCTTCTTGGACATTCTTCGTTGGTTGTGATGTCGCTGTGCGGCGTTTTACCTTTTTGGGTTTGGGTTTGTAAAGGTCTGGATTGGGCATTTTCTTGGTCGATTTACTCTTCGACGATTTACTTCCAACTGATTGATCATCGTTGATCTTGTTCGATCGAAAAAGCGACATGAGTCCACCTGAAGCCTTTGATGGGCTCGTTGAAGCAGCGTCGTTCGCTTGTGACTGGGAAGTGACGCTGCCTCGAAATGACGAAAACGCACGTTTCAATGGCGAGTTACCTTGCCCAAAAGTGACAAAACTTCCATCGTCATCATCCAATTCGTTTTCGTGTCGCAATACTGATACGGCACGCTTCAAGGCAGAGAACGTTAGCCCTTTCTCTTTGTCAAAACCGCCATTAGCATCGTCAAGAGCGGAACCACCTTTCGTTGGCGACGATGAAAACATTCCTGTGATCATGTTCCTTTGTACTTGCTTCGAAACAATCGAATTATCTTTCCTCGCAAGCTCATACATCATCCAGCAAAATTCATCGAATTCGACAGTCCCGTTGCCGTTCATGTCGATGGTTTTGATGAGGTTTTCCAGGTCCTTGTCATCGATGCGAATACCCATGGCATCCAACAACAAACTGATCTCCTTTTGTGATAAATCGCCACTGTTATCGATATCAAGGAGCGCGAAATAAGTCTTCATATCTTCTATTTGCCCCGGATCAAATATCCTGTAGAGCTTGTTCTCCAGAGGTTTTGGCAGGAAGAACTTTACCTCATCTGGCATTAGCCACGACGTAACACCTGTTTGAGTATTGCGATAGAAATGCTTCTGCAGTAAGCCATTGTACTCGATAATCCATGAACCTAACTTGTTGCGACTAGACCTTAAGTCCGCTTTGAGCTGCTGCCTTCGAAAGCATCTCCATATCCATTGAAAAGGAGAAACTGTTATGGTCCTTCGATTTTTCTCCTCCTTCAACGCCACCATAAACTGGACAAATTGCTGCCAGTTCTCCAATTTGGTTGCGTCACCAGATATCATGCTGAAAAAATATGCAATTTTCTTCTCCGTCAAACGTTCACCAACTTCTCGAATAATTTCTCCGATCTGGTCAGATTTGATGCACTGGAAGTGTTCCATGTCCTCGTCAAACAGTTTCCGTAAATACTCGATTTCGTTTCTCTTAAACCTTTTGAAAACATCATCCCCTAAGAAATTCGGGTCCTCGTCGGGTCTAGTCCAGCTGCTTCGATTGGTTTTCAATGAGGCGAAGTAGTGCCGATCTGCCTTTCGGTCATAAAAACGATACCACCCTGGCGGCAAAGGAGAATCAACATAAACTGCATTCGACGGAGGCGATTCTAAACCAGGCCCTTTGGAGTTGATAGCTTTCACTGTAAATCGGTAATCATGGCCATTCTTCAAATCAGGAACGATGACTTGCAAAGGCGATAGGGTCTCGAACTGCACACAGCCCTTGTTTTGCCACACTTTTCCGTCCTTTCGATAACGATACACTTCCCATCCAATGATACCATCCATCTCTTCATATGTCCACCAAACCGCCGCAGCTCCTTCTTTTCCTAAGCAGAAGCATTTTGGGGGTGGGTCGGGAAAGCCGAAAAGTTTGTTTAGTTTTTTCTCCTCTTCGAAAGTTGTTTTCCTGGCGGACTCTGTCACAGTCTGGGCAGCATTCTTTTCCTCTAACTCCTTTTTCTTCTTCAACTGCCAAGCGGCTAGTGCATCCATTTATCTTTCAACTCGACAAATATGCTTCAGTTGTTCATTCAGATGTGGCAATTTCTAAGACAGTACGTGTATTTGTGAACTCTTGAACTCTGCTCGCAGTCACAGGAAATCGACTGATGCCGTTTGATTCACTTGATACGTGACTTTTATCACAGAAAATTCTTTTCCTTCGTAGGGCTGTTGGTGTTTTGTGTGAATTATTGTTAGAAATAGCCACGATATATTTTATTGTTGCTGCTCAACAATCCCAATCATCAACAACCAACGTTCCTGTGCGCCTGCTGTGTGCGGCATCCACAAAGATGAAACGCCTCCTCTCTCGTCGTCGCCATCCGCCATCCAACAGAACAACATGCGGACCAAAGATGGAAGAGCAAACCAACCTCTCACTTTTTTGATAGTCGATCGACAGAGCTTTAGAACGGGAACTCGAAAGAATCTTGCAATAATGCAGTCGGATGATGATGAACCTTTGGGCTTGACGGGATTGACCGGACTTGAGTTGGAATCTGACGATGACGGTGACCATGAGAAGCGCTTCATTGTTAGTCAAAAGGTCCAAGGGGCGAAAAAAGAGAATGATCGGTACAAAGAACATTCTTACTGGGAAGAACGGTTTACCGAAGAAGAATCATTCGAGTGGCTTTTGGGATTTCAGCAATGCAAAAATCAGCTTCTTCCTCACTTGAGACCAGATGATAGAATATTGATCGTTGGTTGTGGTAACAGCTCGTTTTCTGCTGACTTATATGATGCAGGGTATCAGAATATTGTCAACATCGATTACTCAGGTGTTGTTATTGAGCGAATGAAAGCTCTCCATTCAGAGTCTCGCCCTCGAATGACGTGGCAGGAAATGGACATGACAAAAATGACTTTTGAGCCAGAATCTTTCGACGTGGTGATTGATAAAGCTGCAATGGATGCCTTGGTTGTGAGTGAGGGTGATGTCTGGGACCCTTATCCGGAAGTAATAGAAAATGTCGACAAAATGTGCTTTTGCGTATCATCTGTCCTCAAATCTAGTGACAGTAAATTCTTGCAGATTTCTTTCAATCAACCCCACTTTAGAACAAAATATTTGATGGGGTATCGTGCAGAAAGCTCAGCAAATCTGGGTCACGGAAGTCACACGGGCAAGTGTGAAAGATATAATTGGTCTCTAAGTTTTGAATCAATCATTCTTGCTGAAGAGGGCGTTCTTGAAACTTTTTTCTATGTAATGATTCGATAATTTTCTTGCCTGACCCTGGCGGTCGGTATATGTTTGGTTCATGCAATAACATTTAGCATGGCTCGTTTTCATTCTGCAAGTCAACGGCTGAATCACAGTTAATAAGGAAAGGACAATGGCATTTCCCTCTGCGAGCTATCAACACAATCACTTTTTTAAGTTTTGTTGCTCATTTCTTCGTTCAACATTGCATTACTGCAGGAGCTACTGCTGCTCTGCTGCTTTATGGTGTAGCAGCGTAGCAGCTACTGTATTGCGTAGCGTAGCAGCTGTATAGCAGCAGGCGCAGCAGGTGGTCGTCGTCGTCGTTGTCGTCGCCGTCGTCGTCGTCGTCGTCGTCGTCGTCGTCGTCGTCGTCGTCGTCGTCGTCGTCGTCGTCGTCGTCGT
>SMOI01000375.1:0-13198 GCA_008000375.1 Poteriospumella lacustris
CCTGGGACCTGGGCCATCTCAAAGACCATCTCATCAACGGAGATGAAATGGGCGTACAGGATCTCCCCGATTTGAAGCGAAGTGGCTGGGTGATGCAAACGCACCATCGCCTGAAACATAAGCGACCAATGAGATGACGGAAAACATCCCCTAGGAATGCAGAACTTTCTTACAGATTGACCGGAGGAGAGCTGGAATTGGGATCCAGAGGTTGCTTGCTCTTCTAAAGCAAGTCTCCTGTGACAAAGAACGCAGAATCAACACGTTATGAGGTCTTAACAATTTTCAACTGCCGAACAGACGAAGAAATACCTGGCAAAATCTTCATCCTGAAGCTCTTGGAGGTTCGGTCTGGGCGCCATTATTGGACGAAACTCTACAATAATCGAATGGAGTGAAGAAAGATCTTAGAAACACAGTGTTGGTGGGCATTTACCTTCATTTTGAAGTTGCTTCGCGAACGTCGCGTCAGAAATGGAATTTCTCGCCATATCAACGATGAAAATTGGATCCTCCTGCGCAACTGGCGTCACTCCGTCAACCTTTAGTGGATGTTATCAACTCTTAAGCCTTTAAGATCTTTGATGCACGTTCCTATCAGATCGCACTAACCACAATGGGTTGTGCTGCCGCAAGGATAAATTTTTTCAGTCGAACGGAAACCCACCCGACCGCGCCCTGTCAGCCACTCGGAACATACGGACACACGACGTCATCTGCGCAGTGCGCAGCTGCGCAGCTAGGCAGTCGCTTCTGCTGCGCTACCGTGTTTCGCGCTGTGTCTTTTTCTCATTTTTGAAACGTCTTTCTGTGGCCAGAGCACATGTCCGGATTTAGTTAGGCGCTCGGCCTCAATGAAGCAGCCTGTGTTGGAAACTAGTAGAAACCAGAAGAAGACGGGAGGGGGTCAGGTCGAAGTTGTTACAAAGAAAGAGTCCGATCGAATACCAAACACCTACTTTGCTGCGGCCCGAGCGCCGCAGCGGTGTCTGTCCGTGCTCATCATCATGTCCATCGCTGATTTCCATGTCATCGACTCTAACGTAGGTTCTACCCTCTTGTACCACGGGTGATCTTGGTACAAATTGCCGTTTTCGTAACATGCTTGAACGTCACTGCGGTCTGTGACAGCGGCACCGTTAACCTACATTCCCAGAGTATGACTGCAGTGAAAACCCAGTGCTGTACTAAGACGTCGGTGAGTGTGAACTTGTTACCTAAATTTACAGTTGTAACATGATTGAACGACAGAGAGAAACGAACCGCCGTTGTATCAAGGCACGTGTTACAAGAGGGTAGAACCTACGTTAGACCATAGACCATAGATTAACTTATGATTCCATATCCTCTCCATCGGCTCTTGGGATCTGAGTTCCTGAATCGGATGCAGCAGGGCGAAAGCAGAAAGGATAAGCGAGAGTGATGCGTTGAGAGACAGGTGACATGCACTGCAAGCGAACGCCAACATGAAGACTTTCCTTCTCCTTTTGCTGTGGACTTCCTCCGTAGCCGTTGAATGCTTTGTGTGCTTGCGCTCGCGATTTCAAGCTACGAAGGCTTTCAAGCCAATGGTTGCCAAGCTATCAGATGGAATCGATGAGGTCCTCACGATTCCACCCATCAACAGATTTGACGGTTCGGTAAGTGGTCGTCGCTGGAGTTCGTTAACGTTGTCGTCATTCTCTCTTCATTCGACTTCAACCACAACAGATCTCACTTCCAGGATCAAAGTCGTTGACCAACCGCGCTCTCTTACTGGCTGCGCTGGCGAGGGGTGTCAGTACCGTGGAGAATGTGTTGGACAGTGCGGACACACAGCACATGTTGAACGCGCTGTTGCAACTAGAAGTGCCTATTGATTTCGATAAACGTTCAAACACTGCTGTCATTAGTGGTCGAGCTGGACCACTGACATCAGATCATGGAACGAGTGCAGAGCGGCGGTTGTTCCTGGGCAACGCTGGCACAGCTATGCGACCTCTGACCGCTGCGCTCGCGACTGGCTACGGTTCCTTTGTTCTAGATGGGACCCAGCGCATGCAAGAACGACCTATACAGGATTTAGTCGACGCTCTTCGAGAGGTAACGCCCTTCATCGGCTTCTACAGTGACTCGACCATGTTGTTGTGACCTTTCCTGTCGACAGCTCAACGTAGACATTTGTTGCAGCACAACGGGCTGTCCACCGGTGCACATCAACGCTCGAGGGATAGCTGGTGGTGACGTCACGATCGCGGGAAACATCTCCTCCCAGTACGTGTCCGCACTGCTCATGGCTGCTCCATTGGCGGCCGGGCCGGTGACCATCCGCGTGAAAGGCAACTTGATGAGCGCGCCGTACGTACGGATGACCCTGCGACTGATGCAACACTTTGGTGTCCACGTTGCTGTGTCCGGTGACATGCGAGAGTTCGTGGTATCGCCGTCCACGTATCAATCGCCGGGCCGCATCTTCGTCGAGGGCGACGCCTCGTCCGCCTCGTACTTCTTGGCGGGGGCTGTGCTCTGTCCAGCTGGAGGCCGGGTCACAGTTCACGGAGTAACTCGTGGTTCGTTGCAGGGAGACGTGCGCTTCGTCGAAATTCTTCAGAAAATGGGCGCCAGCGTGTCGTACGACGATGTCGCCATGACCGTGTCGCGCGACGCGGGCGTCATTCTGCAGGGCGTGGACGAAGATTGCGGCGATATTCCAGACGTAGCCATGACGCTCGCCATGGTAGGGTTATTTGCTCGTGGACGAACCATCATTCGCAACGTGTACAACTGGCGAGTGAAGGAGAGCGAGCGAATGGTCGCCATCGTGACGGAGATGCGGAAACTGGGCGCGACGGTTGAAGAAGGCCGCGACTACTTGATCGTGCGCGGGCTATCCAATGGAGACCACTTGCCTCGCTTGAAGAACAACGTGTACATCGACACCTACGATGACCACCGCATGGCGATGTGTTTCTCGCTGGCGGCCTGTGCGGGTGTCACGGTGCACATCCGCGACCCCGCCTGTGTCACCAAGACCTTCCCCACTTTCTTTCAAGAACTTACCTCCTTGGTACAGACCAAGACGTAAGCCATTCGGCCGTTGTAATATCCAAACGAGCAACAAAGTGATCGATGGTGACTTCAGCGTTGCGCGGACCGATTTGTTTGGGAGAATCTGGGGTCTGGGTCTCTCCTGACGTCATCGTCATCGTCATGTTGGTTGCTGGGAGGGGCAGCCACTTTGCTGGGAGCGTGACGTGAGAGAACCGCAGCAGGTTTCTTGTCGATCTTCGGCCCTTCCATGCCCATGATTCTTGTCAGAAAGATCCACAATTCAATGACCACGTGTCAACACAACAACTTCTCACTTTCTATGACTCGGATCGTTCACCACAGACACAATGAGTTCACCACCATCAAGCAATGGCCACCCTCTAGTTGAGGTTATAACATGTGGCACGAAAGGATTCGTCAGTATCCTGCATATCTCTGACACGCACAATGAGTGGGTTGAGCCTGCGCACATGCCACCCGCCGATATTCTGATTCACACGGGCGACTTTAGTCATCGAGGCAACCAAGGCGAGTTCCAAGCCTTCAATCACTGGCTCGGAGAAGTCGCCCATCTGTATCCGGTGCGCATTGTCGTTCTGGGTAACCATGATATGATGACCTATGGACGAAGGAAGTTCCCGAAAATGGCGAGTCTATTGCCAAATGCGACGCACGTGCCGAACGTCGGGCTCTTCGAAGTGTGCGGGCTACGCATGCTGTCCCTCCCGTACCTCAACTACGAATCCGTAGCCATGCAGACAGCCATCGCCACGCTATCGGAGCATAGCGACATCGATCTCCTCCTCACCCATGCGCCCGCGTTCGGTGTGTTGGACCTGTCGCACTCGCAGATCCAGTGTGGCTGCGCGGCCATCGCAGAGCTCGTGCGCGTCGTACGACCGAAGTGCCATCTCTTCGGACACGTGCACGAAGAGAACGGCTTTCGACACAACGGCTTCGAAGGCGTCTTGTCGATCAATTCGTCGCTGTGCGACCACCCGGTCACGGGCATCGTCAACGCCGGCCACCTGGTCGCCTTCGACCTGCAGCACGGCGCCATCGCCAGCTGTTGCGCGGTGGACGTGCACGTCGATGCAGAGGTAGAGGCGGGCGTCGCATATCGGTTCGATGACCTCTTCCTCCGGGACGAAGAAGGTCCAGAGAGCAGCAAAGAGACGCGAGCAGCCCCGCGGATACCGCACGGGGCGTAGACAGCGCCTGCCTGTCCACCGCCCGCCCGCACACGTCCCACCGCAGTTCTCCTTCTGTTATCGTTCGTAGTTTGTCGTTATTGCCCCCTCCGTGTGTTTGTTTCTTTCTAAGTAAAGCGCTCTCCTCTGTACGACAGTGTTCCAATACGACAGTGTTTCTCTCTGTTAGGTTGGTCAATGAACCGCGACGGGGTCGGCGCCGTGCGCCAACACGGCGGGGCGCCCCGCACACACACTCAACGGGCGATGCTACGTCGCTTCTCAAATCAAAACAGGCTACGAAGGAAAATATAACAAAACAAAGGAACACAGGACTACGACACGACACACCACCGCAACCGCCGCGTCTGCCGGTGCACCCGTCGGCAACAGACAAACGCCGCCGCTGCCACCCACAGCGACCCACCGCTAACGCTACACCGCTACACCACTACACCGCTACACCGCTACCGCTCTCACGTGTGGACGGTGCCGGCGGGGCGCTGCACCTCCCGACGGCCGTCGCTGTACTCCAACAGCCGAACGCCGTCGGGGAAGATGCTCTCCTGCAGCCCGTCCGGGTGGATGACCTTCTTCGACCCGTTGGGGAAGACGACCTCCTTGCGGCCGCCGGGGTCGTGGCGCTCGAGCTGCCCGTTGGGGAACTCGAGCAGCTCGACGCCGTCCGCGTACGTCGTGTGCGTCGTTTGGTTCTCCGCGTAGAAGTAGACGACGGTGCCGGTCTTGAGGTCGGTGTACTTCTGGTCGCCGTTGGCGAAGCGCACCTTCTGGTTGCCCGCGGCGTCCACCTCTTTGCTCGTGCCGTTCGAGTAGTGCACCACGCGGGTGCCGTCGGCGCGGATCTCCTCGCTGCGGCCACTCCCACCGCCAGAGGTGGGCGGTGGCGCCTTGGCGGCGTCGCTCCTGCGCGACGAGGCGTCCGACTTGACGTCGGCGATGCCCGCGGAGGACGACGACGCCGCCAGCTGCGTCTGCAGCAGATCGGCGAAGGCCGAGTCGATCGCCCGCCGCGTGGAGTCCAACGGCGACGCGGCCTTCTTGCCGCTGTAGTTGCGCTGCTGGCTCAGCTGCAGGAAGGCGTCGTCCTCGCCGCGGTCGCGATGCAGCATCGCCTCGTCGCCGTCGTCGCGGTCGTTGGGCGTCGCGTCGACGTCGTCGTCGTCATCGCCGTCGTCGTCGTCGCGCTGGTCGAAGTCTTCGTCATCGTGGTCGACGTCGTCGCTCGTTTGGCTGTAGCGGCCGCTGGAGCGACTGCTGCGCGCCCACGACGACGACACCTGCCGCATGGTCTTCTGGCTCATCGACAGCGCCGTCGGACCGGCCTTGCCACGCGACGAGTGCGCCGCCGGGGCGGTGGACAGCGTCGACGCCGTCGTCGCGTTCGATGACGTCGACGACCGCCGCCGCCCAAACGTCGCCGCCTCCAGCGACGAGTCTTTCTTCGGAGACAGCGACCCCCGCGTCGCTCCGGACGCGCGACGTCCGTTCGCCGCCTCGTCGAGGTCTCTGTCGGTCGGCTGCCGGCGACCGTCGCCGTCGTCGCCGTCGTCGTCACCGTCGTCGTCATCGTCGAAGACGCGTTTCGGACGCCGCACGTCGACGACTTCGACGTCGACCTCTTCGACGTAGCCGCGATGCGCCTGCTTCTCCTGCTGCGAGTGAATGCGCTGCAGGGTGCGCTGCAGCGCCTGCTGACGCGCGGCGGCCGAAGAGACTCGTCCACTGGCCACCTTCGTCGCCCCCGCCGCCGCCGCAGCGCCAGCTCCGCTGGGGCCGCCGTGGCTCTGCAGGACGCCGTGCGTCGTCGCCGCGGAGGCTGCCGCCGCCGCCGCCGTATCCCCCGAGACGATTTTGTTCCGCAGCGACTTCGGCAGCCGCAGGCCGGCCTGAGCGATGAACTCCAACAGCGCGATGCGGTTCTCCTCCAGCGCCATCAGCTGCGACACACAGAGACACACAGAGACACACAGAGACACCGCGTCACACGTCGTTCATAGAAGCCCCTCCCCCCCATCGAGCACGTACCTGTTTCTCGAGGTTCTCGATGTGGTCGGCGTGCTCGTGGATCAGCGCGTACAGCCGGTTCTCCGTCGTCTTCCACTTCTTGGCCGCCGTGTCGTGGGTCGCCTTCGTCTTCTCCAGCGTCGCCTGCAGCGCCTCGATCTCCGCCTTCTGCGTTCTACACACCACGACACACACACACAGACACACACGAGGCGTCAGCACCGCTGTTGATTGGGGATGGCAGTGGGCGGCTCTTACTTGATCGGCGCCGTGGTGCCCAGCGTCTTCTGTTTGGCGTCTCGAATCTGCACACGGCACAGCGGCGGCGGCGGCGGCACGGTCAGTGTCGGTGTCGGTGTCGGTGGCTGCGCCTGGCAGCGTCGCTTACCTGTTTCGCCGCGGCGCGTTTCTCTTTCTCGACCTCCGCTCGCTGCTCGGCGCACCAGGCCAAGGTCCGTTGGCGCTCGTTCTCGAGGTACTTGAGCACCTCCTCTTTGCGCTGGACGGTCTCAGCCAGCGCCTGCTCCTGCTGCTTCTTCAGCTTCTTGATCGACACGTTCTCCGCCCTGTGCGTGCACATCCCCACCGCCGCTGTTATGGATGCGATACACGGGGGACACGTGCGGCGACGGCTGTACCTGTAGTGCTCCAGCTCCTTCTCCAGCGACCGCAGCTTCTCTTCGACGTCCTTCGCCGTCCCCGCCGCTGTCTCCGTCTCGTGGCCGTCCGACGCCGCTTTGCCGCCTCTGCTCACAGACGTAGAGCGACCGCGTGGACCCGCCGAGTTCGTGCGGCGCTGAGCCCCGTGAGCGGGTGCGGTGGAGCGGCCGCGGCCCTGACGCGCCGTC
Organism: Poteriospumella lacustris; assembly: GCA_008000375.1. NCBI lineage: Eukaryota > Chrysophyceae > Chromulinales > Dinobryaceae > Poteriospumella > Poteriospumella lacustris. The sequence goes on from SMOI01000375.1 coordinate 7,094, forward strand.
GCGCTGGAGACCGACGCGCTGTCGACCTTCAGCGTCGACGACGGTCGCTCGAGCCTGCCACCGCCGATGGCACGGCCAGCCTCTGTCGCTGCGGGTCGGCTCGTTGGGAGCGGCGGCTGTCGAGCGGGCACCGTCGGCAGCGGCAAATCGTCGAATTTGAACGACATATCGTCGTCGTCGTCGTGACCGTGGCCGTCGTAGTGGCCGTCGTCGCGGTCGCGACCGTCGCCGTCTCCGTCGCCGTGGTCCCTGTTCCCTGCCTCTCCTGCGTCCCAGTCGTCGTCTTGTTCATTGGGCTTCATCGGCACGGGGCGATTGGCGATCGTCGTGGCGGTGGCGCTGCGCGGAGGCTCCGCAGCCGTCGACGGTATCCGAACGCTCGCCAGCGTTGCTCGGAAGTCGTCGTGGTCGTCCTCGTTGGCAGCAGCGTCGTCGTCATCGTCGTTCTTGTAGCCAAAGCTGCTGATGCCTTGACCGGCGAACGACCGTTTGGTCTGCTCCGACTTCGACTTGGCCAACGTCTGCGCCAACAGCCGCGAGTGACCCGCCGCGCCACCGGCACTGGTCTTCGCCAGCAGCTGCTGAGCCATCTGCGACGATGAGGAGGAGGACAGCGACCGGTCGGTCGTTTTCATCAGTTTGTACTCGGGCGTCGGCCGAGCAGACTGCGACGCGGCCGACTCCAACCGCTCGAATTCGTCCAAATCCTCCACCGCCGCGTTGCCGCGTCGCGGGGCGGCGATGTCTTCGTCGCTGTCAAAGACCTTTCGATTCTGCTTAACAGCACTGGTCTTGTGATTCTGGCTCAGCCCCGACTCTGTGTTGTTGACCTCGGAGCGGATGTCGTCCGCCAGACTCGTGTCCAGGCCCCAGTAGTCCTTTCCGGAGAGCAACACGTCGTAGTGATCTCTAGCCGGGGCGTCGTCCTTCTTGTGACTGGAGCCTTTCTTGGAGGTAGAACTTGGCGTGCGGAAATCGCCTCTCGGTGTTGTTTCGTTGGCGAATGGATCGTCGGAGCGGTTCGACTTCGCTGTAGGCGACGGCGTCATTTTGTGCAGTGCTGACGGCTCTTTACGGCTATAACCATGTGGATCTCGCGTGAAACAGACGTACTACATGGTTGGAGGCAACGAGGGTCGCTTACCTATTCTTCTTCAGAAAAGGGAAAGGGCCAGAGCCTTTCGAGCGACCTGTTCCGGCAGCAGCGGCGGGCTCTGCATGGTTCTTCAATTTTTGGGCGGACTTTTCAGCCTCCGCGAAAGGTGAATAAATGAATCCCGATGCATCCAAAGGAGGTGGGGGAGGCGGTGGAGGGGACGGTGATCTACTTTCGGCTCGCATATGGTTCAGATCCGAATGGGAGGCGAACTCGAACGTAAATCGACAAGGCGTAAAATCTTCAGACGCTCGCTCCTTCACCAGCACTTCCTCAACGGTTCTCTCCCAATATCCTTGAAATGGATGAGACTTTCCAATGAGCCTTTAGTTCCTGTTTTGTTTGCCGTAGTAATGGATGATTCGCGGTCGGTGTAAGGTGCCGAGTTGGCGATATCACAGTCACTCGTCGGGATCTCGCGGTTCCGACGTTTGAAATCAAAAATAGGACGGAAACCCCGAGTTATTTCCTGCTGTGGTTGGTGTCATGATGATGATGACGAGTCTTTTTGGGGGCTTCAGCAGAGAGGCCTGGCGATATCGTTTTTTCGAAGATTTGCCGGACGGATATTGCAACTGGAGTGAGTGCAAGGTGTAAAGATCACAGAGAAATAGACGGTTGTTGTAGTCATGGCACCAGAAGATGAAATAAATGAATATATCGTTTCCCAACGGGGTGACTACAACGCCGCCACACTGAAGGCGTCCAATGAGTTTGTCGCGGTTGATGGATACCGCTTGCATGCCCGTACTTACTGGCCATCAAGCACAGCGATCAAGACTGGTGATACTATAGTTTCACTCCCATCAACGGTATCTGCAGGCCCGGGCGGTTCGTTGGCAGCCGTCAAAGGCGTCGTAGTATTCGTCCACGGACACGGATCCAACATCAACCGACCCTTCCATCCTCATATCGCTCGCTCCGTCATAAGCGATGGCTATGTCTACGGGACGTTAGATTTCCCCTGCCACGGGCACTCTGATGGACTGCGAACCTTCGTCCCGTCGACGACACTGTTGGTGGACAGCGTCGAGCGGTACATCGAAGCGCTCTATGACGAACACAGCTCCAGTCCTGATTTCTTTGTTCCTAAGCCTCCATCAGAAGGAGGAATCAGTCGTCTCGACGCATCTAAAGTGCCTGTTTTCCTCATTGGGCACTCGATGGGTGGAGCCGTCGCGTTGCTGCTCGGCGAGCGGCTGAAGCGCTCCAAGTTTTGCTTCCTCGGCTCTGCTCTCCTGTGTCCTCTGATCCATATCAAGCAAGTGCCACCCGTTGCCTTTCCTCTGGTCAAGTGGATCGGCCGCGTGTTGCCGTTCGACCCCATTCCCCTCAATTCGAAGCCGCGAGTGCCCGCCGACGAGTACATGCGATTCATTCAGCACGACGCAGACGCCGCGAAGAATCCCCACGGCCTCGGCGACAACTCTCCTATTCGCTTTGCGACCCTTGCCTCCTTTGTTCAATTCGCTGAAGACGTCAAGGGCATCCTGGCGGAGGTGGACTACCGCTTCGTCGTGGTCCACGACCCCGCCGACGCACTCGTCAGCGTGGTCGGCAGCGAAGCCCTCGTGCGCGTCTCCAAGACAGCGACATCGCACAAGCAGATGATTCAAATCGATGGTGGCCACGACTTCCTGAGCATGCGGTTAGGCCGAGTGACGGAGATCATCGTGGCCTTCTTGCGGGAGGCCTCGTCGACATCGACGTCGAGGGTGTGACAGGCGGCGAGCGGCAGCGGATGTTGGGCCCCGTAGACTCTGTAGTATACCATATAGTAAGTAGCATTGTGTCGCACACTGCTGACGGGGTTGGGCTCTTGCCAGACTCGTAAAATGCCGTAAGGAGCATCGTTTGCAATATACTCACCGCCCGGGTGATGAGGGTGAAACGAATGGAATAAATTATGAGTTAAAAGGATACGACAGATGATACTAAGGTGGTCGGATGCCGATACGGCTCCTGCATATGGCTTCTATGGGGGTGGGGCCACACCGTAGGGGGTGTTCTGGTTCAGCGCCGCCCAGTGAGTTTGACGGATACATTGCGACCAGATCCCACCTGGAAGATGATTCCATCGGCCAGGGCCTGGTCGAAGATGGCGGTGCGCACTTCTTTGTCTCCGAATGCGCCCGGATTCATCTCCCGCAACCGCAGGCCAACCAACGACTTGCGAATGTAGCCGCTCTTCTCGGGGCTCTCGCGGTCTAAAGCCTGCATGAAGCGAACCAGTTGAGATGTGCATGAACTCTTGTAAGTCTCCCATGGTCGATAATACACTTGCCGGCTTGAAACGTAGGTTATCGACAGGATGGTAAGTCTCAAATGATGGAGCGTCGACCACCTCGCCACCAGCCTCTTCGAAGACCTCGCACCCACGTTGGAGCCCACGGTGAAACCCACGGTGAAGCCCACAGAGGCGCCGACGTTCGCGCTGACAGCGACACTGTCGTTCGTTCGGACGCTGCTTCCGACAGCGGCGCCGTTGTTGACCTCGCGGCCGTCGTGTGAGGCGCCGACACCAACGCCGACCGCCGACCCCATCGCGGCGCCGTCGTATCAGAACCGACCGATTATCCGCATCGAGTGCAACATCACCATGTACAACGTCAGCGCCAGCTCGCTGGCCAGCGAGGAGCTGGCTGTCATCGAGCGAGGGGCGTCGATCATGCTGCGCGTGCCGCTGGACCGCGTCCTGTCGACGCGCTGGACCGTCATCGGCATCACCACCGCGCGCCGCGGCCGCCTGCTCACGATCGCCGAGGCCAGAGACGAGCCGCCATCGACGGGGCTGGACGACGAGCGCATCGAGTCGCCCGAGACCCTCTGGGACGTGGAGGCGACGTGGACGCGTCGGCCGGCGAGCCCGTCGACGGCGGCGTCTTCTACGACTCGCTGCCCGACGGCACCGTTCTTTGCCGCACCAGTAGATAGGTTCTTTCACTGGACTGCCATAGCAGTGTCCCATGTGCCTGTTCCACAAAATCCACACTGTAAAGAGACTTGAATTGGAGAAATGTATTTGTTTACGACGGAATGTGCTCATGGACTATGTTCCTACTGGTGAGTGTGTGTGGGGTGGGTGTGGGCAATGTCTATTTGCTCTTCTTGCTTTCGCGTTGGAAAGGTTCCTTTCGCTTCTCTGTTTCCGCAGACTGAGAACCAAAGGTTACAGAGGAATCGTCTGATGACGATCGCACTGTAGTGTCGTCCACTGAGAAATAACCGCCAAGTAGCGACTCCGTTGAACCGTCCAGCGAGAGCGTTGGTGGTTCCATTCGATGGCCACCATAAACTGACAATCCTGAGCAAAGCGCCAACCAAAGTGAATACATAGATGCCTGTGAGCTTCGACTCCTCTGACTCTCTATCGTAGAAAATGAAAAAAATTAGGAAGCCGCCGAATAATATCGAAGCTGGGCGAAACAAATATATTCTTCATCGACAGGATTGCGTGTTACCTGCTGCTGGTGGTGGAGCTTTTCCCCACATTTTTGCTTCTAGGCGACTCTCTTTTTTTAACAGAAGAATCAAGGTTTCCATGGATAGAATAAATATTTTGTGTGCATGTAAAACCTTCTCTCTGTCCTCTTCTGTTCTCGCTTCTTTCAACGCGGCTCTCGCTTCGTTCATTCGAGCACGCGCTACTCCAATGTCACGTCTGAGTTGGGCGAGTTGTTCTTCCATCATTGCATACAAATAGTTCTGCTTGCCGCCACTAAGTAGCCGATACAGTTGACAGTCCCACGACGGGCAAGGGCCGCTTCGTCACTCATTGCACACAGCCTCTGCGAATCTCTGGGGGGGGTCTGGCAGTAGGCGTTACAAGTTTCGACGCCGCGCGGCTGCAGCCGGTGACAGCTACAGGACGATTTACCCAAATTACAGGACGAAATTTTTTGACGCTAAATATAGGTTCATAAACTCGGAGATGCCGAACTGACCAGCATCATGAACAAGAAAGACCAATGCACAAAGCAAAGATCCTCCACCACCTGATTGTGGAAGAAGAAACGATGCGATAAAGAAGAAAAGAGAGAATGGAAAGTACTTCTCTTCCTTCGGCCACGGCGTTGTCAGCCCGACGACCACGTCCATTCTCACAATCTCGTGCAACTGCAGTTTGTGCAGCTTTACTCGAACCAGTTGACGGGCAGTATACCGCCATCCATCGGGAATCTAGTGCAACTGGAGTTTGCGTGGTTAAGCTCGAACCAGCTGACGGGCAGCATCTCGTCGTCGATTGCGAATCTAGGTCTGTTGAGTTCTGAAGCGGTACTCAAACCAGCTGACGGGCAGTATTCCCTCGCAGTTGTGGCAGCTTCCGCTGTCATATCTGTACTTGTTTGACAACCATTTGAATGGCTCGTTGCCTGAAGACGAGTGAGGGGGCTGTAACTGGCCGGCAATGCCTTTGTCGGTGAGATTCCTTCCTGTCTGGACCGCCTCTCGCAACTGATTGCGACTGTGTGCGTCCCAAGTCCTCCGTCCTGTTGTTGGCCTCTTGCCGCTGTGGGCTGACTGCTCGCTTCTCCGACGACGGCGGAACTCAAACCGCAGCGACTCTGTCCGGTTGCTGTCAGAACGGACCAATCGAAGCGTTCGCTCGCTCTGCCGGGTTTTGTCGTCGTGGCGACTCCGTCGACGACGACAACGATCAGAGCGCTCGACGAGGCGCGGTGATGCTCTGGGACCTGCGTCCGCCTCTGCTCACTGAATGATTCTGCGGTGGAGCTGTCGTTCGCACGCGTTTGCTGACACTTTGGCTGTGGGCGGTGGCCGTCCGCGCGAACGTGGCCGCCGCGGAGGACGAGAGCCTGTTGCTCAGCGACTACCACGTGCTGCACGACCGGAGCGTCGACCACCTCGCCGCCAGCCTCTTCGAAGACCTCGCACCCACGTTGGAGCCCACGGCGAAACCCACGGTGAAGCCCACAGAGGCGCCGACG